>VMDR010014900.1:0-22964 GCA_007922815.1 Macrotus californicus | reverse complement strand
CAGTTGTCCAATGGTTCTTCATATTCCCTTATGAATAGATTCTCTTTCTTCTCCTAGCCTATACATCCTCTTGAAAGCATATCTTAAGTCATTTCTATATCCTCACAGTGCTTAACACAGAGGAGCCCCAATGAGAAAATAGATTGAGGTTTAATGCAGTATATCTGGCACACAGAAGGCAATCAACCAAATGTTTGCTAAATGAATTAATGATGAAATAAACATAATTAAAATCCAAAGCTAGATTGAGTTGAAATAATTTTAAAATATTATTCTTTATTAAAAATAGGCATACGGATCAACTTCGATTTTTAAGAAAGTTCCGGAAATGAGAAACATAACCTATTGATAAGTTATTTATTCTGCAGTAACCTGAATGTGGTTGGCAGTTTCAAATTCTTTCCCTATCAGATACTCTAACCAGAGGATCTAAAATTAGAAATCTAGATCAATTTCCTTTATTTTTTTTCCCTCAGTTTCATTTTGGGGACTCTCTGGGGATCCTTCTTGAGGAAGTGTGAAGAGCAGAGAAATACTCAAAATGCGGGAAATGAGTAGCAGCAGTAGAAACAAGGAGCCAGGGTAGTGTACACATTAGCTAATCATGCTGCTGGCTTTTATGCCTTAAAACAAAGTATACTACAGACATTGTTTTAAGCAGACTCAGTCTTAGGCTTAGAAGAGATACAATCTTTTGCACTAAAAAATCCTACCCCTCACCCCCTCTCAGCTATAACATATCTGCCAAATCAGTCTTGCAAGCCAAACATTACTCCCAAATACTAAACACTGAACAGCCAAGAGCCTCAGAAATATGACGCTTGAAACTGGGTTCAATAAACATATCAGTTGATTTCTGTCTTCCGCTTAGAATAAAGAGAGCTGAAAAAAGCAACAGTCCCATCTACCAAAACAATAAAACACACACACACACACACACACACACACACACACACACACGACAATCTGCAATTTGCCAACCATCTTGACGCTATCAGCAAGCTGAAGATGCAGAGGAACCAACTAACCCAAAAGGTAAGGGAAGACAGGAGCCTCTTAAGAGCGGAGGGATGTGAACGCACACTTACCTGGAACAGATGATGCAGGACACTCTGTACTGGTTACAAATCGGCTAACAGTTCAAACAAATTGCTAAGGGCCCGATGCAGGCCAGTGTGAGGATACAAAACCCAGGTGGCAGCCAACCCAGGGATGGTTTGTACTGCTTGCAGCCTGCTTCTCCACCTACCTTTGGGTATTCCAGGACTGAAGCAGTGGTTGAGAAGGGAGGAGGCTCCCTGGTGGAACCGTAGATTGGAGGGAGGTACAGTCACCATGATCAAGTCACAGCCCTTCCTGGGCCCTTCTGCCTATAGAAGGAAACCTGAAGCCCTTGGAGAAAGGGCAGCAAACTCTGTCACCTGAGGGCACAGGTGCAGACTCCTCAGTGGGAGAAAGGACACATAAACAGTGCTGCCTTGCAGGAGTGCCAGCCTGTGTTCTGGGCCCTGATCTTTAGGGACCTCCTGGCATGGGGGATAAGGCAGGGCCAAGGGAATAAAGAGCCTCAGGGTTTGCGAACACTCAGCTGTTTATTCTGTAATCACTGAGCCATCATTTCTATGACTTACAGCTCTCATCTCAATGCAAATCATTTAGTGTCTGTTATCATTGCGGGCTCCTAGAGTTTTTTTCTAAGAACTCACTCCTGGTTTTCCCCTAGTCATGCTACATGATGAAGCTTCTGAATGGCCGACCATAAATGGAGTTTAGACAATCCCTTTACTCGGGCTTTGAAAATAAATAGAGAAGGGGAGAAAAGTGTTCAGGGATTAAAAATTCAACAGCCCTCAGCAGCTTGGCCGTTCTTTTCTTTGTGCTGGCCTTCCTCTGAATCTACTTTTGGAATATTGAGATGACTGAGACAGAACAGGACAATAAAGAATGCGGGTGAAAAAGGTCCCCCAATCTTCAATAATCTTCCCTTTTCCCTGGGTCTTAGCTGACAGTAAAGAAGCAGGCGGGTAAGGATTATGCCCATGCATTCTCTGAGGTAGAGGCCTGTGCCTGAAGGCTCAGCTCCCTCCACAGACAGCCCGGGCGTTCAATGTGTAATGAGCAGAGCGAGCACCGGGCTTCCTGCACAGCGCTGATCCTGCGGAACCAGTCCCACCTCGCCGCTTCCCCTGTGCTCTGTGGGGGAGACTTAGGTTTTGTTGTTACAGCGGTTGTCTCAATCAATACCGCCAGCTTCTTTTAATCTTCCTTTCTGGCCTCCATCCTTCCATGCTGCAAACTGCTGAGGGACTGTCACAGTGCAAGTCGGAGTTTACCCCACTGCACTGTGTAGCGTTAAATAAGGGCAAGGACATTTTTAGAGCCCCACAGGAATAAAAAAAAAAAGGAAAGAAAGAGAAGAGCTCATTACGGTCCTGTTAAAGGTACTCGGCTCCTCTCCATCTAATTCCCGAAGCCTCCTAGGCATGCAAACCCCAAGAGAATGAGTTTTGGAAATCACTTAAGAAAGGAGACAGGTTGAGGGGTTACATCATCAGGGAATATTTCTCTCTCTAATGATCTAATCATGCTTAGGCTGTTGGCCAGTGATTTTAGTTCATTTTGTGTTGTTTTTACTTATGTTTTTTCATACTACTGGTTTTGGTGCCATTGTTCCCAGAGTTTGCACTAACATCTGTTTGAAGAGAAGGTGTGAAGAAGACCGTGATTTATTGCTACGGTTGGGATCAGAAACTGTACCTAAGTTTAATAACCAAGAGACTTCCCTCTCTCCCCTCCTCCTCTCCTTCCTGCTTTCCCCTGGCTATTTATTGAACACCGTCATGTGCAGTAAAGTCTTTCCCACACCAACGGCAGTTGATTAAAGTCAATGCAGGAGATACCAAAGCGAGTAAAACAAACCCTTTCTTGTAGCTTAAGAACGAGCCACATAGTCCCAGCACTGCTGTGATGATTAATTCCCACTTGCCTGTAGCACAGCTGCTCCCTGTGCACGCAAGTCCCAGAGCAGGGCCAGTGGTGCGCTCACCATGCTAGCTCCCATGCCCAGCACAGTGCATGGCAGAAACTGGGCTCCATAAATGTTTCTTCAACTATGGGATGACTGAGTGAGTGGGTAGATGACTCTAGAGAACTTTCTACTCACATTTTCTGTCACCAGGACTTTGCTCCTCCAAGTCAACTTTCAGATAACAATCTGCATGACGAACAGCTTAGACACACAGGCACCAGATAGTGTAAATACCAACTTACCTCCACAATCACCCAGGGGGATTTTCAGTTCTTAGAGACGTTTGGAGACTTTCCACATCTTGGTAGAACACGTGGAAATCACCGAAGCACAAGGAGGACCACTGTCCCTGTAGTATGAGCGAAGTCCTGTGGGAGTCAAGAAGACAGACCCATTACTTCTGCAGTCTCTGAGTATCTGTGCATATGCTTCTCTGTCCGCATGATTTTGTGGCGGTTGGGATTTGGCCAGGAAGTCTTCCCAGAAATGGTAATATGTAAGCTGCTTCTCAAAAGTGGGGTATAATTTGGCTAGAGGAGAAAGGCGGGAGCCAAAAGCACAGAGATGCGATGAGGTAGGCGGTCCTGGGGGGACAGGGGATACAGCGTAAAGAGTAAGTGTGTCCACACTGGATGAGGGGTTACCACACAGAAAAGTATGTGCTTTCTAGAATAGGTAAGGGGTACATGGATAAAGGTGCAGAGTTCAGTGGTAATGATGCTAAGTTTGAGTGGCCTCTTAGACATCCGAGCAGGGATACTGAGAAGAGAGATGTGTGATTCAGATTCTCCAGGAAGTGGAGAAAAGAAATTGGACATTATCTGAATATAAATTGCATTTGAAATCTGAAAGCTGGTTGAGATTGCCCAGGGAGGAAATAAACAGCAAACAAAACCAAGAAATAGAGAAAAGGACTAAGGTCTGAGTCCCGGGGAACAAGAAGACTGAAAGGCCAGGTACTTTGGAAACTCTGGGATCAATGGCAGCTGAGTCATGAGACTCATGAGGCTTGAGCCTCAGGGCGCTTCCAAAGGCCCAATAACATGTTCATATAGATCAGTTTTTTTAAAAGTCGAAAAAGATATTTTAATCACATTTCAATTATGATCATTATCTCCACTGGGACAGAGGATCCATTTCTTGAAATCTCTAAGAAAAGGAGAATTGAGGATATATTTTGTTCAAATGTATTGGATTTATTAATATAGTGTTACAACCTGGAAATGGCTTCTAGGAGGAGTCCTAACCTCTCTGGTAGCGATTCAGCTGGGGTCACGACACTAAGGTACAAGGCCAAAGCTCACAGTGACTGACAGGTCCCAACACCAGACGCACACAGATAATGGAGGAGAAACAAAGTTTGAAATGTAAGAGACCAGAGTTTTTCTGGAAAGTTCTTTCAATCATCAGATGTGTAACATTGTCACTGAAGGATTTAATTCTCTTGGACACCACGTCAAAACAGAAACTCTGTCCTGTCAAAAATATTCTAGAAAATGCAAAGTGCATATAATTATAAACATCTCAGACATTTTTTCTTTATGATTGGAACTGGGCTAAGGAGTATTTAACAGAATTCCTATGGTTGTATAAAAACCTGGCAGTATTGCAAACACTGAGTATACTTTTAATAATTCATTTTTTCAAAGTGACAGAGGTTTTCCCAAGTTTGACAACAACCTTAAATTCATAGGAAGTTGTGAAACTGAAAAGAAAAAAATCTGAACTATCATTGAAAAGTACATTCCAGAGGAAAAAATTTTGAGGACAGTAAATTATCTTGTTTCTCTCTAGATAGAAAATTACATTGCAAAATCATTTCAAATAAAGAGGTGATGGAAAATATAGAGCCAAAAAAATACATTTGTATACAGTTTAAACAAAGGATTATAAGTGTTTACCTAGGAGTTAAATAAATGAATAAAAACTAAATTGTGTTATGCTATCTAAATTTTCATTTTTTGTGATATTTGCTGCCTTAATATGCTTATAGTTCATTGCAATTTCTTTTATCATTCTATATCAACATTCATTTTGGTACTCAACTTTGTGTTTGCAAGTTTTTTTTTCTTCTCTTAGAAGCTCCAAGATCACGTAATCTTTAGGAACTACAAAATAGTAATCCATCCCTGCCTGGCACATAAGAAGCACCCTGCAAACTAGACAGTCTTCAGTTTCCTCCCAGCCCACCCCCCTCCCAGTCCCAGGTGAAAACTGCCATCTATCGCTCCTTCCACATAATCTGCTCTCCAAGGTAACTTTGCTTCCTCTACCAGGAAGTGCACAAGTTAGCAGCCACCGCAGGGCATGTTTGGACAGGATAAGTGGGTCTTCTCTCAATTCAATAACAGCTTCTGGAATCAAAAAATACATAAATCTGCACCATGGCAGTGTGTAGGCTCTATTTCCTTTGTTGACTCAGGGGTACCCCACATCTCCTTGCACGTTGGTGTTATACTATTGGAGTGCCAGTCTGCACTTAAAGGCTGCACATTCATAGTTGTAGAAGCAAGGATGTGTCCTGTGTGTGGTACAGGGGTGTGCACGGGGTAGGCACACACAATAAATACCTCTTGAGCATGAAGCCACAGGTCAAAATTCTCTATAAATCAATTACAGAATCAAATCAATTGATTTGATAAATCAATGATCCAATATACTATCTCTACCAATCAACGATCAAGCACATCAAAAATGACCACATATAGACTTGAAGAACAAAAGATACATCTCTTAAATCACATGCTAACACCTGCCAAACCTTTGTGTTTGCTATATTTTCAGGTGTTGCAAATATAATCAATAAAAGAGAATAACTAAACACCTGAGTGAGCAGTAATTAAAATCATTTAAGAACTGTATGAAATATGTACTTTCCCAATCTTTGTAACTTAGGAAACTGCATATACAGAACAAGCAAACAAACCAAAACTTGTTCTAGGTTTTCAGCATCCAAATGAGCTTGAGAACACCCAGTACAAACACGGCATAGTGTGCTGGGTTGTCAGACGCCATGAGTACACAAAACATACCTCTCAAAGTATGGAGATAAATTCCTAATTTCGAAGATTACTGGGCCCTAAAATGGGACATCTAACTAGTCTTCTAAAATCCTCCTCTCTGATGATTTTGATAAAGAGATTAACTTCGTATAAAGGCAATGGGGAGGTGAGCTGGAACTTCACGGGAGGGTGCAGTGATGAGTAAACTGGATTTAATGTATGCTTTGAGTTGTAAAAAATCCTAGAGTCTTCAAAGACAGAGGAGCCTTTTTTTTCTTTCATTTAAAAAAAAAATCTCTGCTTTAGTATTTCGAGGAGATTTTGATATCTTCCTTCACAGAATTCTGGAATAAAGATTGCCTTCAGCTTAATAAGATATCAAGCTTCATTAGAATTTATCAAGAACGTGGGATAATAGAAGACTAAGCCTTGGATTCTATCTAGGACTTCCAAGTTGTGTGTGACCTTTAGCTTGGGATTTTCACTTTCCGGAGGCTTGGTTCTTTTTTCCATAAAATGAAGAGGTCAGATCTCATCAAAAGTTCTCAGTTGGGATTCAGGATTCACTGATAGTCTTATGAATTAGGTTTAGAAATCCATGACCCTCTGAAAACTAGTTGTGGAATTTTGTGCATCTGTCCACTTTCCTGGTCAAGTCAAATTTTCAGATTCTCCAAGGATATATTTTATTTATAAAATGTTTTTTTTAATTTCTGAATTAGATGACAACTGAGGGCAATTTCAATGGAAATATCTAGAATTCTTTCTAGAACATTGCATTTTTAATTTTACAGTCAAGTCCTCTATGGGCAGCATGTCAGGTACTGCTAATTTGCAGTGCTGATATAAACTGCCTTAGTTTTCACTACGGACTGGTGAGCTTAGGTGGAGTTACTGTGCTCTGTGTCATAAAATAAGGAAAAGCAAAGGCCAAATAAAACGGAGAAAGACAATGACAAAATGAAAGAAAATAAAAAGAAATCAAGTGGAATAAACTACCTGCTCATTTTTGACCTCTTGAGATGAACCTCTCAACCCCCAGCCCTATTTCCTCTTCGATCTCTGCATTCAGGGGATATTTATACCAAATGTCCATTGTGTGCCTGCACCCAAAGGGCAGGGATAAAACCTGAAAACAACAGGAAATGGTGTGGATTGGGCAGAAACTTACTCTTGCACAAAGGAGGCCAGCCTTACCCAAGGCAGGCTGAATGGCCTTCTACTTCCGTGTAGTGTGATGCAGAAGTTCCCAGGAAAGGGGACTGCCCAGGGGCATCAATTTCTCTGACCCTGTCAGGTACCTGCAATTTTCACAGTCAGTCCCTTACTTTCATTAATGCACTGAAAATCTCCCTGCTACAAAGCAAGTTGCTTGGGAAAGGGAAACAAATTAAATCATTAGCACAGATGAGTTAAACACATTAGCATCACCCTGCAGGTATTGAACAAAGGATGCATAGGATTGATGGCGTGGCCTGGAGAAACAGTCCAGAGATCAATAAAAACACCTCCTTGTGGTACATGAACTTTTTGATGTTGAGAAGATTTGGGCGCTCACATGGTGGAGTCTGACTTCTACAGCAATAACTGGTTACTGTATCCTTGCTCTGGACCACACACTGTCTGAAGCACTTTACGTACACGTTCTCCTTTAACCAGCCTTGTGATGAAGTTACTTTAATCCCCACTTTACAGACTAAGAAAGGGAGTGTTCAAGGAGGCTCAGAAATCAGGATGCACCTGCATCTCTCAGATTCCAAAGCTGAAGATCAAAAACAAAGCTGGTGTGTTTTCCTGCTTCCATTCACACAGGGAAAAAATACATAATGTAAAACCCACTCTTTATTCACAAGCATTTTTTAAATGCCTTTGAATTGTATCAACGGCAACATAATCGGACCTCTGCAGAACAATTGTTACGGACCTATGTCTTCGTGGATTCGTACCATAACCGCCCTTGCTGAGCCCATGGATTTAAGGCCTCTGTACCTCTCAAGGGCACATGGGAGCCCAGAATGCACCAAATCTTGGGAATCACAGCTCTGGATGATGAGCCGTTTACTGGCAGACTCTGCCTCCCCTTTCCCATGGGTACCAGGGAGTTAGAAGGTGGTCTGTATGTCTCAAGTGATGAGGTGAGGGAAAGTGCTGAAGGACACACAAAAAGAGTTAACGAACTCCACGTGTCTATTTTTTTCCCTCACAAGACTCAATGATTTGAGGGAATAAAACGGCAATGTCGAAGACACTTTGTTGAAAACTGACGGTTCTACCAGGAAATTGAACCGTGTCCGTGGAAATAAGGTTGAATGGCCTGGATGAGAAAAAGCGGCTGCAAGCCTCTGACCTGGAATGGAGTGGGAGGGGACACATCACTCACACAGTTCCAGGAAACTGAGTAGTGTAAGACCAAGCACAGGTAAGAGGCCAGGGCCCTAATGCTGCACTGAAAACAGTCACAATGAAACTTGCAGGAAGGCAGGTTAATGTAGGAGCATCTGAACTGGTTCTATCTCAGCCGAAGCTCAAACTCAAGTGCCCTCTATTAAAAGAAAGAAAAGGAGAGTGAGGAAAGGACAGAAGGAATGGATAACAACCGTCTTATACTATAGGGGTGGGCACAAGCAGGCTTACAGTTGTTCATATAGAAATAATACATATAGGGAATACGATAATTAACAAATAATGATACAAGAATTAAACTCACAACTGTACACCTACTTCTGCCCACAGCAGTATGCTGACACTAAATCATCACACCATTTCTTTCCTTCTCTTAAAAACAAGCTTTTAAAGTGAGTTGTTTGAAGCTCGCTGTCTTCATTGCATGGCCCACATCCACCCCTCCATCAGGGCAACTGTCTTCCACGACAGTCTCTGTGATTGCCCTGTCTGTCTGGGGCACCCATGATCCCCTGGGGGAGGAGTCAGTCACCAGGCCACTCCTAAGGTTTTGACTGACTTGATCAACTTCTCAGGGGCATTTCACGATGTGATTAGAATTCTTTTAATTTGCTGTCTTGCTTTACTTCCTAAATCTTTGGTAGCTCTCTTTCCATCTTATTTTCTGGTTCTTCTTTTTATTTTTATTAATGAAATGCCTGTGCTTCTCCTACTACATACTCTACTGATGAAGCCTCACCTCCTGGATGACACTGCTGGTGTGTGCAGACTTTCATTACTAGTTCAGATCTTGGCAATGAGCTCCAGATTTCTATGTCCACCTGCCTGTGTCCATGGATCAAAGCTACGTGTCTCAGATGAACTGTACTACTCAGAATTAAGTTCAGCTGTGACTGAATGAAACACTATCAGAGACTTAAATGAGATGAATATTCATTTTTATCTCACATCGGTAACCAAGGATAGAAAGGCAGCTCTATAACCATCAGAATCTCAAGATACTTTGTCTCATATCTCCACAGAATTAGGAGTTACAAAGAAACATAAACAATAGGATATAGAAAAATATTTTATATAGATGTAAGCATCTCTCTCAATTTCTCAATATATCTTTCCAAATGTTGTGAGTGTGTGTTATACATATATATGTGTGTGTGTGTGTGTGTGTGTGTGTGTGTATACAGATATAGATATACCTGGAAAGAAGAAAGGGAGAGAGAAGATGTATATCCTATTGGTTCTGAGTCTTCAGAAGGCCATTCTACATTTTGAGAAAAACCAGCCACTTCAGAATGGTAGGGAACATGGTAACACCAGTGAATTCCATTGAGAAAGGCCCATTGCCACACTTCCGCTGTAATGTGAGCAACTTGGGACACAATGCTTTGTGGAGTGCCATTATGGTAAATAAGTCATTCTGAAAATCCATGGATGTTAGTTTTAGTACAAGCTTAGTGTACAGAGAAGACAAATCCATACCCAGAGTAAGAGTCTCTTTCAGACTGCCCCTTCCACACCAAGGTGGTCCAATATAAACAGCCTGCTTCCAGGTAGCTGGAAGATCACCCCAGGGAATGGCATCATATTGGGAACTCAGTGTTGATCTCTGCGGCTGACAGACTGGATGCTCAGCAGTGGCCAGAGCCAGGTCACCCTTGGGGAGTAGAAGTCCACGCTGCCAAGCCCATACATAACCTCCATCCTTACCACTATGGCCACTTTTTTCATGAGCCCGCTGGGTGATGGCAGAGGAGGCTGGAGAAAGACATTAATCCACAGAATGATATATTGAAGCCAAGCCAGAACAGGTGGCTCTAGAATCATGAGGGACTCAAGATACTTTATCTCATTGCTCCACTGGCCTCAAAATGCAGGTTATATTTCATGCTCTGAGATGGCTATTGGAACTCTAGCCAACCAGTCCACATCTCCAACAGTGAGACTGAGGAAACAGGAAGAGAGACAACACTGGCTGGAAGAGGTACCCAACCACCCAACTGGTGTGCTTAACCACCCAGAGGCCAGAACTTAATCACATGGTCACACCCTGCTGCAAGCAAGCTGCAGAAGGCCTAGCTAACACATGGGAACTTATTAGTTTAAGAAAAGGCAGAAAATGGTTGTTTGGGGCCAGTAAGTGGTATTATTGTCCCCCAACATGTGTAAAGATAAATGTGTCCAACTCTAAACAACAAATGCTGTTATCCCTCTTACTTTCTTCCCGATGTGTGGCACTATCATTCACCAAACCGCTCATGCCAGACGCCTTCTCCTTCTTTGTACCTCTTCCATGTAGCATGGCCAAACCTCATTGACCCTATTTTTCAATAGGCCTAAAGTCTATCTCCTCTACTGAAGTTCAAATGCCACATCCCTAGGTCCTGGCATGACTATTTGTCACTTTCATAAACTCATTATCTCTTAAATGATCGCCCAAATGTCAGCCTAGCTCTTCATTCTGCCATTTCCCACTCTAACGGCAAAGCCACTTTCTAAGCACAGACTGAACCACAGATGTGTCTGATCGTTCCCCAACGGCTTCTCAAATCCCACCCCAATCAAGTTCATGTCCTTTACTGCATACTTACTGCTTACTAAACCCTCCCCACCCATTTTGCCCTCTGCAGGATAAGCATCCATAAAAGGTTTCTGGTTCCTCATCCTCTGGGCACTATTCGGTCTCTTGACCTTCCCACTCACTGCCCATTAGACTCCCTCCCTCCCTGCCTGCTACCAATGTCCTAACTCCTGCCTCTTTTTTAAGTATCAGCTCAGTGTTTATCTCCTCCAAGAAGCCTTCTATAAAACCCACAGACTATGAAATGTTGTTTTTCTATAGCATGTCCATCATAGGATTTTCCAAACACATTATAATTAATTATCCTCCCTTATCTCCAGACTCTAGAGAAGAAAGAGAATTATTTCTCTGCATATCTCCAGTAATCAGTATAGTATATGACATATCATCCTTCTGCAATAAATAAATGAATCCATCAAATGGGAGTCCAGATCTCTCGCCTATTACCTAGATTTCTTCTCTGTTCAACCCCTAGGTACTCAATAATCCTATGTCTAGTTAGTTTCCCTGCTATAGGACAGCTTGTATTGCTAATGCTGCTTGTGAGCACAATAGACCAGAATGACCTACCAGGCAGTGACCTTCAGTCTGACTCCTATTTTTATATGCTTGTCTACTGCATCCCAGAATATCCATTCATAGTACATTTTCATCCTGGAACTATTTGAAATTACTACATGAAAGTCTAAGATCGATCCTTGTTCTAGAAGACTTTATTGAATCTCCTACTCTAATAACAACCAAGGTAAGCATTAATTAACTCAAAAAATGTTTATTGCAGCCCTCCTGTGTGCTGAATACTGTGTGAGATACTGAAGATGCCAAGATGACCAAAAACCATTCCTTCTTTAGCAGAGTTTCTAGCCTAGCTTAGTCAGGAGAACGGCATTAAACAAATAATTGCATTAATAAGTTTAATTACAAACACTGAGAAGTACCTTCGGTGAAATGAAGATGACTTCCTGATTGTGAATACCAAAGAACAGCACTTAGGTAGGAGTGGAGGTGAGGAAGGCTGGGAGGTTCATGAGTGGGGGGAGGGGGACAAAGAAGCATCTGGAAGGTGAACAGACATTAACCAGGTGGGAGAAAGGGTGATAATGAGAGAAGCAAGGAGAGAGGGAAGACACTGGGGCAGAGGGAATAGCATGTGCAAAGGCCCTGTGGTAGAGGGGCCTTTCCCAGTACTTTGAAGATAGCGAGAGGATAGCACGTTCATGTAACTGGGGTCCAGGTGTGATGAGAATGGAGAGGTGGCAGTTGAACATCCTGGTGGAGCCAGGTCAAGTATATGGGTCTTCAGAACGATGCTAACAGAGGTGCTTTGATGAGATGGGAGTGGAAGGAGAAAGCCTGTGCCTACCAAGTAAAGGATGAGTCCAGTGACAGACATGGTAAGAGAGAATATATAAGTTTATGGCGTGGTCTGTAACTTCAATGAGCTTATGATTAAGAATTAGATTATCTTCACCGATGAACAAACAGAGATAAATAATAGCTGAATGATTTGTTATTGATTCAAAGAGCCACAGGAATTCAGGAGTGGGCTGAATCTTTCCCTTCCTCTGATGTGGGAAAGCCTAGTGAGCAGCAGAATGGACAAAGCTTCTAATAAGGGAATGTGCTTTATTTCACTGTACGTGCTGCCTGGGGGATTTTTCATGGACATGTTTCCTGAGCTAATAAATAAATTAAAGAGTTCTAAATGGGGAGTGGGGATTCCCAGAGAGGAATTATAAAACAGAGCCTGTACCACTCAGAAAAGGCCAAATGGAATTTTTTCCAGAAAAATTATGTTTAATTAGCTCCCAATTTGCTTCTAGTAACAGAAGGGATTTAACAGTTTATGGTAATAATATGCAAAAGGTTGAAATGCTCTTGAAACATAAGCCAAAATCTGCCACTGAACAGTGTGAGAAGCTACTGGTATTGCTGATGCACAGGGGACGTGCGAGGAGCGTGCCTGCTCTCCTGAAGTCACTCAGAGGGCAGCTGGCAGTGACCTTCAGGGGTCTCTGACTGAACAAAGGTTCATGACTGTCCACAGTCTGGCTGCACTGTCCTTGGTGGAAACATACTATAGCCATGGCCAGGCTCTGCAGGCAAGGATGCAATTCTTAATGCATAAATAATTGCAATAATAATAATAATTCTTAAGGAATGCTTATTATATACTGGAATGTGTTCTGCACAGTTTACATGTACCAATACATTTAATTCTTAGGAAATGTATACAAAATAGGCATTATTAGCTTCATTTTGTAAATGAGGAATTGAAGGCACAGAGGAATTAAGTAACTTTTCAAGGCCTCATAATTAGCTAATAGACGAGCTAAGATTGGAACCCAGGCAATCAGCCTCAAAAGTCCACACTCTTTATAAATATACTACAGTATTCTCACTTATGTAGCTACTTAATTAAAATGGTTAGCACAAGAATGAGCTGTGTTTATGTGTATAAGGAGCTTAGAACAGTTCCTGGCCCACACAGTATCCATGTTTGCTTTGAATATTTTTCTCTCTAGTTCACTCTAGTCTGCTCCCCATTTTATGCAGCTCCAACTTTCCCTTCTATTCTGCTTTGCTCTCAATCCAATTGACTCCAAGCACTCACAACATGATCAGTAAACGTGCATGTGCTGCTTTTTGTCCAATTGTTCCAGGTGACTGGGGGGACGAGGGATTCTCGAGCACACTGCTGATTTAGAAACTGTAGCAGCAAACACTCCTGGAAACACTCAAACTCCACATGGCAGCTCACACAGAACACTGCCATGTGAACATGAAGCCTGGGAAAGCAAGAAGCCCAAGAGTGCCAAGTCTGCTCCACACGCCATAGACGTGTCTCTACACTAGTTCCCAAGGGTGGGAGTTGAGGAGACCAAGGTGTTAAGACACACACAGTGTCTAAGCTACGGGTGAAAGCAGGGGAAATTCTGTAAGGGGGCAGGGAAGTCAGGAGCAAGCATGGGCACTTCATCTCACGACAGTGTAACCACAGTTCCTGGAAAGGTGGCAGTTACAGATTGACAGGTGCAGCATTGACTTGGGGACCATGACTTGAAGGCAGGGAGTGAAAGACAACCTGTGTCCATATTTCTAGGATGAATGGAATGATAATCTCCCAAAAATCAAAGACACCCAGCCTTGACTTTTCTCTAAGGAAGCAGATAATACCATCGAAGGACACAATGTCTTATCCACAGTTTAGCCATGGGGCTAGTTAGCTCAGAGCAATACGCTGCAGGTACAGCTGACAGAAGCAAATAACAAAGGAGACTTTGGAAGCTGTTGGAACAACATTTTCTAGGCAGTGAGGCCACTGACAGTTGAAACTATTGAAAGCCCAGGATTCCGGGGATATTTTTTTTAATAAGACTACCACATTGCTTTTGTGCCATGTGTGGACAGACTGGTATTCTGCAATGGAGCCTGATGGACACACAGTTGGAGGAGAAACAGCAGCTGGAACTAATAATAGAGCAGCCTGGAGCACAAGCACATTGCCTGCCAAAGTCCCAGTGGGTGACACAGACCCAAAGGGGAACACATGATTATCACTCCCCATGACTCTCGGCCTCTCCCTTGAAAGGCTGTGATCAGCATTCAGGGGAGTTCAGTTACGGTAGGAGAGCTTTGAAATCAATCCCTGGCCCAGGTGCACCTCTGGTCTCAGGGTGTGCAGGAAAGCTCTCATTTCATCTTCTCCTAACGGTTCCTAAAAGTGAGAAATATTGTAAGCTAGCATGCGCTCGTGCTACATACTAGGCACTGCCTCGCCAATATCTCATTTAATTTTCACCACAATCCAACGTGGCAGCAAATTTTTCTAAAAACACTTCCATTTTTACACGTCAATAAATGGAGATTTTGATAAAGGAGAAACACAGTCACGTCACACATAACTATAGCTCAAATCAAGTTCCAGGTGATTCTGAAAAGGGCGCTCTTCTCCCCTCTGCGCTATTGTTTGTTGGATGGAGGCTTTGAATCATTCCCGTGCTGGGCGTAGCAGAGTTTCTGTTCTAGTCTATTATCAGTGACCTTGTAGTCATTCCATCCACGGTTTCTACCCTGATCGTTGTACCAGAAGGCACCCCCCCCCAAGAAGGGAATTATCTTCTGGAGGGCAGGCCCCTTGTAGTACAGGCTCCCCTGGCCAGGTGAGTGTTCCAGGACCCCATCTGTGTCAGTGTGTCAGTTGGTATTGTTTTGAGAGGCTGTGTTTTGCTTCAGTGAGTTTTTTTTGAAAAGTCTTTGAACATGTTTGCCTATTTCATGACGGCTGATTTATGGGTGCACCTGCCCACACCGTGCTGAATGTTCAGCAGTTTTTGACCCAAAACAGCATGATCCCCATGCCCCACCCACCCTGCTCATCTGACCTCAGTCTGAGCAACTGTTCTTTGTTTCCCCAGGGGAAAAAAGTCGTCAAAGGGAAACATTTTGCCAGTGTGGAAGAGGTAAAACAAAAAACGGCAGACGCACTAAAAGGCATCAAAATTGACAAGTTCAAAAACTGTTTTGAGCAGTGGAAAAAAATGTCTTGACAAGTGTATTGGATCAAATGGAGAGTACTTTGAAGGTGACTGAAGTTTCAACCTGTCAGAATAAATACACAATTGTTTATAAATAAATTCTGTTTTGGGGGAGCCCCCCTCGTATAGCACAGAATGTAAACAATTTCAAACCTCTAGAGAATGAAATACAAATCTGAACAAGATTATTTTAGCTAGATCCTATCCAAAGTGGCTTATTTTTACCCTTCCAATGATAATCTCCAAGGACAATTCAATATTTAAAAGCCATTGTGTAAGGAGCTGCAGATAAGCAACCAGCAAGACACAGTACCCAGACATCATCAGAGGACTAATGATGCTCCATTATCAACCTCTCTTTCATAAAGTATCTCACCTCCTACCGCCTTGGCTCAACAAAGAGACTGCTGGAGTTTTCTTAACTCTTCTGCTCTCACTGAGGACACTCGGAATCCTCCTTCTCTCACCCATGACACAGAAAATGCCTGATGTGGGGGGAAGGAGCCCTCCCGACTGAGTTATGTCGCTATGGACATTTTTTCTCCCCTCCCCACCCATCAGTCACTGCTCCCATTGGGACCTCAGCTGGTTCTGTTCCCCCACTCTGACGTGGTGCAAGGGGGAGAAATTAGGTTGGAAGCAGGCTTCTTCATGGTAGGTGAAAAGTGGAAAATTTAAATGGGTTCTGTAGAGACACAGCATCAAGAATGAGAAAACAGGGTTTTCAATAGACTTTAATATTCATCTGCATTCTCTAAAGAAATAAAATATAGGGGCCTAATTAATAACCAGTCCTTGCTTTATAATATTTTTATGAAAAAATAAATTTTGAATTCCTAACAATGAACTTCGAAACAAAATAAATGAGACTCCCTCATTAATTGTGAACTAGTTACACATTATATTTTTAAATTTATTTATCCTATGGCAGAACACAAATGTCTGAACATGGGATAAATTGCCAAATAGAGAATCTCGGAAAATGGAAGACAAAATTCAGTGAGAATAAGCAAACTGTCTTAGATGACCTAGTGGGTCCACCCAGACTACTCATACCAGGATGAGGTTTGCTTTGCTACGGAGCTGAGCTTCTGCCCCTGCTGTCCACTCTGTGAAAACACACCCAAAGCACCTACAGCACTTGTATAAAGGCCATCAAACAGGATAAAGGAGCAAAGTCTTGTGGCTGTTTCTAGGGCATCCTCATTTATACATCATAGAGGCAGATTCACTAGGTTGGGTTCATTATGCAGCTATCCAAGAGAAGAGCTTTTCTCTCCATCCTGATTTCTAACCAAATGCCTGGCTAGAAAGGTAACAAGAATATTTGCTGAAAGGCAATGGAAAAGAATACAATAAAGATTAAATATAAAAAAGAATATTTGGTGAAAAGGCTTTGTCAAAATGGTGCTGTGATTACTCCTTTCCAATCAGCAGAAAGGATGGAGCCAGAACACCTATGTTGAATTTACTTTTCCTGGTGGAAATAAACAAGAATAATTTGTTATTTTGCAATAGAAATCATGACAGCATCTAGCACATGGTGACTGGAGCCGATCCTTTGTAAGACACATCAAAGGTCTGTTTACATCCCCAGGATCTCTCCAGAAAAAAGGATGAGTTCCATTTCAAATAAATTTGTTCCAGCCTCTTCACTGAAGATCGACATAGCACAGTCAACAAGAACACAATGTCCACTGAAATTTCATATCCGGTGGAGAAAGGGAAAGGTGCGATAGGATAGGGATGGACAGCTGGCAGGCAATAATAACGTAGTTTATGTAAAATTCCCAGGACGTTTCAGGCACTGTAATCACAACAATACTGCACAGCAAGTGTTTGCAAATCCAGTTTTGTGGGAGAGTTGAGAGTTCTGAAACTTGTCATAGATCTTAAAAATAAGTGGCGGAGCTGAGACTCAAGCCCTATCTTTTGACCTCAGAACCCTACTCTTTCTACCATATCACAGAAAAAATTCAAAGATGGTTGGAGACTTCTGAGTTCCCTACTGAGAATTTATGGTAAATTTCACCAAGGCTCGGATGACAAATCACAGATGTTTCCTCTAGGTTGGCCAACTTTTTCTATAAAGGGACAAATGGTAAATGTATTTGGCTTTGCAGGATATAAAGTCTGTGCCAGCTACTCACCTCTGCCATTGTAGCATAAAAGCAGCCGCAGATAATAGCAAGAAAAAAAAACAGATGTGGCTGTGTGCCAATAAACTTTATTTACATAAACAGGCTACCAGCCCAGTGGGCCAATGGATTCTAGTCTGTCAACCCCTGCACTAATTTATAAGAAAAATATCAGAGCTGTTTCTTCTAAGTCAAGGCTTTGAAATCCAGATAGTGAAACCCATGTACTGATTTCTGAGAAGCAGTCCTGGCAAAAAGAAAGTCTCAGGACAGTCTATGTTCAATCAGACTAGCATTCTTTTTTTGACTCTTAATCTGAAATATCAACTATTTTATTCTAATGCCTTTCAGGTTGCATGAGAGCAAGAGAGGAGGAAGGACCATAATATAATCATGATCTATCATTGGTGTGAATTTAGTTTTAGGTGATATAAGGGAATCTACTATGAAGAAAATCTTATTCTTCCAGTATTAGCAGTGGAAAGTGAATCTCCTTTGTATAGATGCCTTTGAATGAGCATGTGTACTGTGTGGCTGTCACATTCAAAATGACTGAATGGGTGGAGCAACAAATCTGCATGAAATATTGTGTTAAGTTTGAACATTCCTCCATGGAAACTATTTGGATGATTCAGAAGGCTTTCAGGGACAATGCAATGAGTGCAGCACAAATAAAAATGTGGCACAAATGTTTCAAAGATGGTGAAGAATCTGTTGAAAGTGAAGCACGTTCTGGAAGGCCTGCAACAAGCAGAACACCTGAGAATGTTGAACATGCAGGAGCCATGATCAACAAAGATCGGTGACTGACAGTGCGAGAACTAGAAGCTGATCTGGGGGTTCCAAAAACTACTGTACCCAAGATTTTGATGCAGAGTCTTGCCATGAAACAGGTGTCAAAATTCATTCTGTGGCTGCTGCTCCCAGAGCAGAAGGAACATTGTGCTGCAGTTGCTCATGACTTGATTCAAACTGCTACCGATGAACCAAATTTCCTCAAAAGGTCATAACTTTGAGGGGGACTGAGTCCTGCATTCAATGTTTCTTGTATCTCCTTTAATAAATGTCTCTTTCGTATTGCATGGCTGCATAGATTGTGGGCAGATCTCATATATCCGTGTGATTAGACTTTATAAATTTTTTACCCTCTGGCTTTAAAAACTCGAAATCAGCTAGTTTACTAGGATTTCATTTTCTGTCTTCCTCCTGTTTTGTGTACATATAATCCTGGCATATATACTCACATTCTGTCTGCCATCTGCCAGCTGAGAGCTCCTATGAAAGAATGTCCATTACCACTATGAAAAAATTTCTCCCATCTTTTTCCCAAAGACCATCTTTCCCTCTGTACGTCTATGCCCCAAACCCCTCCCCTGTGTTTGCTGCTATCGGCCTGTCCTCTGACCACTCCCTGTAGATCCACATGATTTCCAGACCTGTCTCAGTAAGAGATTCCCGAGATAAACTTCTCCTCTTATGTCCAGCCACTACAGAATAAAAGGGCACTTTGCAACAAGAGGTTTTATCTTTGATCGTGAGATTATCCCCATAAGTAGTAGCAGTCAGTTTTCCTTAAAAAATCCATCCGATGCAACTTGATATTTCAACAGTTTGAATTTAAACTCTAATGTTATATTTGAAATGGGAACATAAGCCTGGGCTTTTCAACCATCCCAAAAGGATATTTCTTCTCAGGAGGGTGGACAGAATTCTTGACGTGACTGTTCACTCTTGATGGAATAGGCAACCTTGCCTTGAGCTTGACCATCCCTATAAGGAGGCAGGCCCATACTCAGCTGATCCCATGAGAGGGAGGACCTGTGAGCCATTCTTAAGGATACCCAAAGACAACAGTCATTCACTTGGTCACCGCTGATTTGCTTTCACTTCTGGAGATCTGTTGACTGATTGGCTACTTCTCCACTGAGGGTCAGGAAAAGATCCAGCTCCCTTGAGGACTTGTAGGTTGTTTGGGTATATCTCATCACCAATTTCTGCCCCTAGAATAAGCACCAAACCCTGCCTGCAGTGAGGAGAAAAGATAACTCCTCTTTGACAAGAGAGATCTTTTTAATTCCTCACTGGACCTCTGTAGGGCAGGAGGTGGTAGTAAATTCCACTCATCTGTACACATTTTCTGTGAAGCTGGTTGGCTATGCCAAGTCCTGCTCAACTATTAAAAATCCAAATAAATAAACAACAACAACAAGAACCCTGTTTATAGCTTATGCTTAAAAAATAAAAATGTGATCCTTAAGCAGACAAAATCCAGGCCCCTTCAATCAATCAATGCCCCATGGTAGCTCTTCCTGGTCTAAACTGACCCACACTACCAAGTAATGGCTTATGAGCTGATGGAGTCAATGGAACAGTCATACATGAAAGATTTTGTTGGAGAAATATTTTTAAAATAAAAAAAAGAAGGAAAAGAGAGGAATTTGACTAGTAGTTGGGTATTTTATGTTTGGAGAAGAGCTTAGAATTCTTAATTTCCCTCCTGTATTGATTATAATTTTGTCTCACCCTTTCTTTTCTTTATATTTGGTAAATATGTTTCCTCTTTAGTGAAGAATTTTGTATGTTCTTAGTACACATATATCTGGAGTGCATATTTCAGGTAATTTCCTAGACAGCTGATTGGCTGAAGTTCCATACCATCTAGACCCATGAGAAGAAGAGAAAACCTTTCCTCTCCCACCTCCTATAACAATGGGCCCATGAAGTATGAGACAGGCATAGGGCTGAATCTGGAAAAATTATGAATTTGCTTATAATGTGGAGAGAAATTTGGACAATGAAATTTTTGATGGCTTCTAACTATGAGTGGTCTCCCAAATTTGCATTGGCTAATCTTGGGATACTGAAGTCATGAGACCCAGTGTCTCCTGTTAACCTATAAGCATGGGCATCTACTTAATTATGCTGGACCCTAGCGAAGCCAGGTTTACTAAAAGTGTAATTCTAATATCTACAAATCTTTTCACTATATTACTGCTGCCATGTGGTGAGTTAGAAAAACAAGAATCAGTGCAGTTAGGAGTTATTGTCCTTGTTTCCATTTGCAATATTTCCTTTCACTCTCATTCTTATGCAGTGGATATTTGCAGAACATCAAGATCTTTGCTCAGATGATGATGTCCATCTGCCACAGCACCTTATTTCCCACCTGACGCCCTAATCTCTTGACAGTGACGTCACAGGCATTTCTGCTTGGAGCCAATTATAATTAGGGTTCCAGGTGAAAAATTAACAGCAGGAGCAGATGGGCCCATAAGAGGCACAGAGTCTGTTCACATGCAAATTTCATCAGTTCTCGGAGATTGAAGAAAACTATGGAGTGAAGAAAACTCTGCTTGAAATGGAGACTTCTGCACAATGTAGAGTCTCCCTCACACATGTTTAGCAGACTCTACCAGCAAACAGTGACTGATCTCCATGCCTTTTTCTTTATTACATTTCATCTATTCTAATCACTATTGTCTTCTGTAACAAACTAGGCTCTATTCCTGTCGTTTCTCTCTTCCACTCTACTCCTCCAAAGAACCCCCAGAACTATTCTCCTAAAAGACAGCTTTGGTCATAGCTTTTCCCTACCCACATCTCACCCACAGCACTGAATGAAAATTCAATTGCCAGCACAATTTCTTTAGGAAACATTTAAAAGTGCCTGCTGAAGTTGACTATGTGCCTAACTTTTGACTCAGCACTTCCTTTCCTGGTTGAGTGTCAATGAAGAGCTATGTATTTTGTTTGTCAACAGACATGTATTAGATTCTTCATAACACTGTTATTCATAATGGTCCTAGACTAGGGTATGCAAATGCCTTTAATCAGTAGAATGACTAAATAATCTGTGGTATATTCACACAGAAATGAGAACAAACTATAACTCTGCAAGGAATAAAAACAAGCAAAGCCAATCTATACTGATAGGAGCCAGGAGGGTGGTTATTCTTGGGCTGTTATAAGTCAGAGGGTCTGGAAAGGGAGGGCCAAAAGAAAAGCTGATGAAGCACTGACAGTATTCTCTTAATGTAGACATTGATATCATGGGTTTGTTCAGTTTGTGAGAATTCACTGAGCTGGACATTTAATAAATGTGTGATTTTTCTATACATATATTATACTCCAACAGTAACTTAAGGAAACCCTGAAGGAAAAATGCTGTAAGATTCAAAGCTTTCTCTTAGTCTTGCACTGGGTTCTCCAACATAGGGAGCAGTATCTTACTCACTTTTAGATCTTTGGTATTTATATAATGATAGTTGTTAAATAACATGCTTTTATAAAATAAAAAACAATAGATGGAGGAATTCCAGAAAGATGATAGTTGTGGTAGCTACACAAGCTCTTTATGAATCTCTGCAAAAAATGGAGAGAATAGAGAGAAAAGCAAAAATCCTGTGTACAACATTTTCGACAAAGCTGGGTGACAAGCAATCCCTTGATGAGTCAAAAGCACAAGACCTATATATGTTAGTTGCATCTGTGTGAGACAAAGCAGAGGAGCCAACAGCTTATATGATGCACATGAGAGTAGGAAAACTCCCAAATATAAAACAGGGCTTCATTCCTAAGTGTGGTGGATAAACTCAAAGATTCCAATGCTAGTAAGAGAGGCCCATGGGAAGAAGAGAAGGGGCTACCCCAGTCTAGCCCCTAAGATAGCATGAAACTGACTTGCCCCACACTGAGAGGATAAACTGCTACTAGAGGAACAAAAATTGAGCAGGGTTTGGACAACACAGAGAAAAAATAAGAAAGTTCAAATAAAAGTGGGGGAGGTAAAAGAGCCAGGAAATTTCAGAATGTGAACCACCATGTTCTTGAATGTCTAACAAAGGCATCAGAAGACATGGCTTTGTGAAGAAAAGCTCTTTGATTCAAATGATTCTGATTCAAAACTTTTCTGAAAGCTTCAGGAAAAGAGAAAAATCATTAATTTGGCCATTAGAAAAGCTTGAAATAAAATTCCATACAAAGACATTATGAAAATAAAAGAGAGAGAAAAAGGAACAGAATAATATTCCTGCAAACAATGAAAGAATATCACCAAAACATGCCCCAACAAAGAGGTAAGGTGAGTTAAAACCGTAAAAACAGAACCAAAAACCTAGCTAAAATACATACAAAATTATTTTAAAAATAAAAACAATGTAAATTAGAATTAGAAAATTTAAAAATACATATAAACTCAAAAATTAAAAATAAAACATACACTATAAAAGGGAAAAATAAACTAAAGGAAAACAAAGGAGAATAATCAGAACAAAAAAA
>VMDR010014899.1:0-22955 GCA_007922815.1 Macrotus californicus | reverse complement strand
TGTCATTTTACTGTTCATATTTTTTATCTTCTTTTTCTTAGATAAGTCCCTTTAACATTTCATAAAATAATGGCTTGATGATGATGAACTTTTTTAACTTGACCTTATCTGGGAAGCACTTTATCTGCCCTTCCATTTTAAATGAAGACTGCTGGATAGAGTAATCTTGGATGTAGGTCCTTGCCTTTCATGACTTGGAATACTTCTTTCTTGCCCCTTCTTGCCTACAAGGTTTCTTTTCAGAAATCTGCTGAAAGTCTAATGGGAACACCTTTGTAGGTAACTGTCTCCTTTTCTCTGGCTTGTATGTATGTTTACACCCCTTTGGGAGTAAAGTATCTGAAGGGCATTTGTGAAATCTCTAGAAAACTTCAGTTTTTGGGATTCTAAACTTATTTCAAAATTAAATGTTATAAATAACATAATTTATATTAACTTTATAAACCACTTAATGCTACACATCTAAATATGTTGTTATACTTATGAATATATACAGTATCATTTTCAAGTACTTTAAGTATTCTGAAATAACAGTGTTTTGAAACTAAAAATGCAAAATTTAATTACATAATGAAACAGGCATAGAACACTCTTGTGTTGTATATATTAAAATTTAAGCCATGATGAGAGTAACTGGCACTATTTAAAACTTAGATAAATCAAGGGCAAGGCAACTCAAAATACAGCTGTACGTATCCTGTCCCCAATTGCTTGTGAGGTGTATTATCTGTTTAGACTTGTGACAGATGCTTTTTAATCTAAATTTCTTCCTTTATTAAGTTATCTAAAGTTTTGATGAACACAACCAAACTGAATGTGTTTATGAGTTATTTCTCCATGGATATCCCGGCAAATGATGAGGCCACATTCGTCAATTCATAATATTATCTCCAGGAACTACAACTAGTAACAGGCTTTCTCCAAAGCAACTACCTGTGAATTCTCTTCTGTTCAACAATAATTTACAAGTGGGCAAAAGCTTTCACACAATCATTGCCCCGAAAGGGCCTTGCTCCTATATGTTTTCTCTGAGGAACTTGAACTCCAGTCTTTGTAGTGAAGGCTTTCCCACATTTATTACACTCATCAGATTTCTCACCCATGTGAATTCTCTGCTGGGCAATGAGATCATTTTCGCTCAATGAGAATTTTTCACATTCAGTACATGCAAAGGAAGTCTTTCCTGGGTAAAATATCTAATGTAGTATGGGACATGTCTTCTTCCTAAAGACTTCACCGAATTCACAGCATTTGTATGGCCTTTCTACAGTGTAAGACTGCTCTGAGAACTCCTCATGGGGAACTCTTTTCTCACTCACTGTATATGTCGTTTCTGTTTGTATGAATTCACAGACGTGCAATAAGCATGCTTCTCCCAATTAAGCCTTAGCCACATTCCTTGCCACAAACCTTATATAAGGTTTCTCTCCTGTATGAGTGCAGTGATGAACATTTAAATGACTCTTCATGCAAAGAACAAAGGAACTGAAGATACAAATAAATGGAAGCACATATCATGTTCGTGGGTAGGAAAAATTGACATCATGAAAATATCCATACTACTCAAAGCAAGCTATAGAATTCAATGCAATACCTATCAAGATTCCAATGACATAGTTCACAGAACTAGAACAAATGTTTCAAAAATTTATACGGAACCACAAAAGACCCTGCATAGCAACAACAATCCTGAGAAAGAACAAAGTTGGAGGAATCTTACTACCTAATATCAAACTATACTATAAGGCCATAGTAATCAAAACAGCATGGTACTGGCATAAAAACAGACACAGATCAGTGGAAAACAATAGAAAGCCCCAAAGTAAGCCCATACCTTTATAGTCAATTAATAATTGATAGAGGAAGCAAGCACGTAAAATGGGCTAAAGATAGTTTATTCAATAAGTGGTGTTGGGAAAACTGGACAGATACATGCAGAAAAATGAAACTACACCACCTTCTCACATGACATACAAGAATAAATTCCAAATGGATTAAAGACTTAAATGTTAGACCCAAAACCATATAAAGAGTAGAAGAAAACATAGGCAGCAAAATCTTGGGATTTAGCAATATTTTATCAGATATATCTCACCAGGCTACGTAAACAAAAGAAAAAATAAATGGGACTACATCAAAATAAAAAGACAATACACAGAATGGAAGAATACATTTGCTAATACATCATAAGGGGTTAATATTCAAAATTCATAAAGAACTTACAAAACTCAACATCAAAAATACAACCCAGTTAAAAACTAGGCAAAGGACCTGAATAGATAGTTCTCCAAAGAGGACACACAGATGGCCAATACACAGACATATGAAAAGATGCCGAATGCCACTAATCATCAGAGAAATGCAAATTAAAACTGTAATGAGATATTATCTCAAACCTGTCAGAATTGCTATCATCAATAAATCAACAAACATGCCCTGGCTGGTGTGGCTCAGTGGATTCAGTGCTGGCCTGCAAACTGAAACGTTGCTGGTTTGATTCGCAGTCAGGACACATGACTGGGTTGTGGGCCAGATCCCCAGTTTGGGGCATGTTAGAGGCAAAAGATTGATGTCTCTCTCACACATTGATGTTTCTGTCTTTCTCCCTCTCTTCTCCTCTAAAAGGAAATTAATATTTTTAAAAATAAAACATAAATCAACAAACAAGTGCTGGTGAGGATACGGATAAAAGGGAATACTTTGCACTATTGGTGGGAATGTGGATTGATGCAGTCACTGGAAAGCAGTATGGAGATACCTCAAAAAATTAAAAATGCATCTGTCTTTTGACTCTGTAATCCCATTTCTGGGAATATATCCAAAGGAACCCAAAACACTAATTCAAAAGAACGTAAGCACCCCTAGGTTCATTGCAGCATTGTGTACAACCGCCAAGATATGGAAGCAGCCCAAGTGTCTGTCAGTAGAGGAATGGATAAAACAACTATGGGAAATTTACACCATAGAATACTACTTGGCCATAAAAAAGAGAAGTTTTACCCCTTTGCAACAGTCATTATGCTAAATGAAATCAGTTAGTCAGAGAAAGACAAATACCATATGATTTCACTCATATGTAGAATCTAATGAACTGAAAAAAGAAGCAAAATAGAGATAGGCTCATAGAAAGCAGGATGACAGCTAAGGCGGGGGGGAGTATAGTTGGGGGAGGGATTGAGCAAAAAGGAAAAAGGGCTCATTGACATGAACAACAGTGTGCTGATTGAGGGGGGAGGGAGGTATAAAGGGACTAAATGGTAATGGGAAAAAATACAATTAAAAAATCATTAAAAAAAATAAATGACTTTTCATGGTGAATCCCTTCCCACATTCACTGCATATACACATTTTTTCTCAAGTATTGGTTCACTGATATAAAGTGAGATCAGTTCATGGTAAAGCCTTTTCTATACACACTACATACATAGGGCTTCTCTCCCATATGTTTTAGCTGATGTCTGATGAGGTTATACTTAAATCTTTCCCCACATTCACTATATATACAAGGTTTCTGTATGAGTCCGTCATGTACAATCAGCTGCATTTTCACTCAGCAGCCTTATGCATATTCAGTGCATGGATTGGGTTTCTCTCCTTGTAAATTTGCTGCTGTGTAATTAGATGACTCTTTGCAGTGAAGCCCTTCCCACATTCATCTCACATACACGGTTTTTCTAACATGTCACTTTGGTGATGTACAGTGAGATCATACTTCATGGTGAAGCCTTTTCCACAAATACTATATACATATGGTTTCTCTCCAGTGTGAATTTGCGGATGTCTGATGAGGCAGAATTTCACTGAGAAGCCGTTCCCATATTCACTGCATTAAAAAAGGTTTCTCTCCTGTATTTTGAGGGTAGACTTTTTACCAAAGCCTTTTCTGCCTCCTTGGGCTTCTCTCCTTTATGAGTTTTCTGATGTACAGTGAGGATTGTCTTTCTATGGAAGGTCTTACCACATTCACTGCATATAAAGGGTTTCTCTCCAGTATGAGTACGATGATGTACAATAAGATAACCCTTCTCAACAAAGCCTTTTCCACATTCATTGCATCTATAAGGTTTCTCTCCTGTATGAGTCCATTGATGTACAATCAACCTGTTCTTCTGTGAAAAACCCTTTCCACATTCACTGCATTTATAAGGTTTCTCTCCTGTATGAGTTTTCTCATGTTTTTTGAGATTAGTCTTACTATAGAAGGTCTTCCCACATAGACTACACCCATAGGGTTTCTCTTCTGTATGAGTTTTCTCATGTTTTTTGAGATAAGTCTTCATATAGAAGGTCTTCCCACACAGACTACATCCATAGGGTTTCTCTCGTGTATGAGTTTTCTCATGTGTTTTGAGATAAGTCTTTATATAGAAGGTCTTCCCACACAGATTACATCCATAAGGTTTCTCTCCTGTATGAGTTTTCTCATGTGTTTTGAGATAAGTCTTTATAGAGAAGGTCTTTCCACATAGACTACACCCATAAGGTTTCTTTCCTGTATGAGTTTGCTGATGACTGATGAGTAGAGAGTTTTTGATGTATGTTTTCCCACATTCAGTACACACGTAAGGTTTCTCGTTCTTGTGAGTTTTCTGGTGTATATTGAACTGTGATTTTTTGAGGAAGGTTTTGTTACATTCAGTGCATTCATACTGATTTAGTCCTGTATGTATTCTCTGATGTACAGTGAGATTTACCCTTCTGTGGAAGGTCTTACCACATTCACTGCATATAAAGGGTTTCTCTCCAGTATGAGTACGATGATGTACAATAAGATAACTCTTGTCAACGAAGCCTTTTCCACATTCACTGCATCTATAAGGTTTCTCTCCTGTATGGGTCCATTGATGTACAATCAACCTGTTCTTCTCTGGGAAACCCTTTCCACATTCACTGCATTTATAAGGTTTCTCTCCTGTATGAGTTTTCTCATGTTTTTTGAGATAAGTTTTTCTGCAGAAGGTCTTCCCACATAGACTACACCCATAGGGTTTCTCTCCTGTATGAGTTCGCTGATGACTGACGAGCAGCGAGTTTTTGATGTATGCTTTCCCACATTCAGTACACACATAAGGTTTCTCGTTCTTGTGAGTTTTCCGGTGTATATTGAACTGTGATATTTTGAGGAAGGTTTTGTCACATTCAGTGCATTCATACTGATTTAGTCCTGTATGAATTCTCTGATGTGCAGTGAGATTTGCCTTTCTATGGAAGGTCTTACCACATTCACTGCATATAAAGGGTTTCTCTCCAGTATGAGTACGATGATGTACAATAAGATAACTCTTCTCGACGAAGCCTTTTCCACATTCATTGCATCTATAAGGTTTCTCTCCTGTATGGGTCTGTTGATGTACAATTAACCTGTTCTCCTCTGGGAAACCCCTTCCACATTCACTGCATTTAAAAGGTTTTTCTCCTGTATGAGTTTTCTCATGTTTTTTGAGATGAGTCTTTCTATAGAAGGTTTTCCCACATAGACTACACCCATAGGGTTTCTCTCCTGTATGAGTTCGCTGATGACTGACGAGTAGAGAGTTTTTGATGTATGCTTTCCCACATTCAGTACATACATAAGGTTTCTCGTTCTTGTGAGTTTTCCGGTGCATATTGAACTGTGATTTTTTGAGGAAGGTTTTGTTACATTTAGCGCATTTATATTGTTTTAGACCTGTATGAATCCTCTGATGTTCAGTGAGACTTGATTTTCTGGCGAAGGCTTTCCCACACAGACTGCATCCATGAGCTTTCTTTCTAGCATGAACTCTCTGATGATCAGTGAGCTCAGATATCGTGATGAAGCCTTTCCCACACTGAATGCATAAGTGGGCTTTCTCTACATTGTGAGTTCTCTGTTGCTGGGACTTATTATTGATGGGTTCAGTACTGGCAGGCAATGTGATTTCAGTATAAAATTGTTCATGGTTAGCATGCAGAATGGATGTCCCACCTTCATTCAACTCAGCAGAGTCCTTTAATTTACAGCTTCTGTTTAGGTTCTTAATACTTAAATTTGATTTTAAAGGCTTTTCATTTATCTTAATCATATCGCAGTTCTGCTTTAGTATGAAATGACCTTTGCCCTTATTAACAATATCTGCAGATATATTATGTTCACAGCATTGTTCCACACTCTTCTGAATGCTTTGACTATGCAAGTGACACTGAAGAGGATCATCAACTTTACTGAGTTCTAGGAAAGAACAGTGAATCATTGCATAATATCTCATTGTATTAATTTGAAATAAAACTTTTTTAAAAATGCCTTCATGTGAAATATCTATTTAGTGACAATCCTATGTGTTATAGGATAAGTGATGAGTCTCTTTTTTTTTCCTACATAAAAGTAAAAAAACATTAAAATCACAGCTGAGTTTATGATAATGAGGTAACTTAGCACAATGTTCCTACATAGCCTCAGGAGGAAGCTAGTTACCAGAAAGAACGATTAGAAGGGTGGACTTTCAGCCCCACCTACTGACAAAGGAGGGTGGGCCTAGAGATTAAACCTCTATAAAGATTCTTAACATAAGTAAGTTTCTCTCTGAGCACTGTGAAATACTTGAGCAAATTAATTGAACTGAAAGTAGAGTTCATGAAACCCTCCAACTTATAGCCAATTGGCCAGACCACAGGTGACAATATGGACTTGCAGCTAACATCTGAAGTAGGGGCAATCTTATGGGACTGACCTTTTAACTTGAAGGGTCTGACACTATTTCTTGGATAGATAGTGTCAGAATTAAGCTAAATTTGTGGGTCATCTAGGTTTAATAGTTTTGGTATACACACATGAAGCAAAGTAATAAAGACAATTATGGTCCATGAAACATGGTTAAAGGGGAAATGGAATGTAAGAGGTTGACAAAATCAGGATGTACAGGGTGGGGCAAAAGTAGGTTTACAGTGTTCATATGGAAAATGATACAATAATTAATAAATAATAATATAAAAATAAGCTCTGTGTTTTGCATACTCACAACTATAAACTTAACTTTGCCCCAATGTATACTTAAAAGAGAAAACAAAGTTCACTGATGGGATCAATGGGATATATGAGAAGAGGTTCATGAAAGTGAGGACTCAAAAATTACTCCAGGAATTATGTGGCTTGAGCCGCTGGGTAGGAGAAATACCTCTTAATGAAATGGGACTATTACTGAAGTTCAGATGAGGGGAAAATATAGCATGCTTTGTGAAACAAAGTTTAAGATGATTATTACATATATAAGACTATAGCACTTCACTGAAAAAAATAGTAATGTTAAGAGTGGAGACAAGACCTATTGTTTTCTGTTTTCTGTACAGCTGTCATCTTCAAAAATATTATGCTATCAGAATGTAATTTTTCAAGAAATTATGCAATCCCATAAATCATAGGAGGCAATCACAGGTATGGAACACATTAAGTGGTGTTAAACAGGATGACAGAAACTTTCTAGTAAAAATGATGGCATATCACAAAGATATGAAAGAAAAAGAAACTGCAATTTCATATGACAGGGAAATTTGGTTACCTGGGACTAAGTGTCATCAGAACATGAGAAATAATTTTATTTTTATGACCTAGAAGCAAATAATTGGAAAATGTATTTAAAAAATCAATTCCATTTACTACATAACAAAAAAAAGTCTCTTTGTCCTGGCTAGTGTGGCTCAGTGGACTGAGTGCTGGCCTGTGAACCAAAGGGTCTCAGGGAACATGCCTTGACTGCGTTGTGGCCAGGTCCCCAGTAGGGGGCACACGAGTGCAACCACACATTGATGTTTCTCTCCCTCTCTTTCTAACCCCTTCCCCTCTGCCTAAAAATAAATAAAATCTTTTAAATAATTAAAAAAAAAAAACCTTTACAAACTGTATACACAGCCCTGTGGACAAAAAAAGTGGGGTGGGGGGAGTGGGTTCTATGGAAAGTAACCTAATGAGGTGATCTTATCATAAATTCCTAACTGGGCAGGTAAAAAAAAAAAATATATATATACATACAAAAAAAAATCTCATACTTAAGAGTAAATTGAAGGGAACTGTAAAACTTTCATTCTGAAACTTATAAAACACTGTTGAAAGAAATTAAAGATAGAAAAATATCCAATGATTCTGAATTAGGATATATAAAATGGTTAATATGGAATTACTACCAAATTGATAGACAGATTCAATATAATCTCTATCAAAATTGTCTTGAGAGAGAAGAACAGAGTTGGAAGATTCACTTCTTCCAATTTCCAAGTTTACTGCAAAGCTACAGAAATCAATGCCACAATAAGAATATGCACATATAAAATGTTCCCAAATTGATTGTGGTGATGGTTGCACGAGGATGAATATACTGAAAATGAATTAACCATATAATTTAAATGAGTAAATGGTATGGTATATGAATTAAATCTAAGTAAAACCATTAAAAATATGATGTGGAAAAAAAGCTTCAAAACAAAAAATTCATGGATAACATCTAAGAACGAAGCAAAATCTGAATTACGAAAACTAGGAAGGGAGTTATTTGAAGCAGACAGAAGTTATGACATAATTTGTGCTGGAACTCATTTACCATGTTAAGGTTCTTTCTTAGGGGCAGGGGAGCAAAGAATGATGTGACATGAAACGAGATTGTCATGGGGACACAGCATCCAAGTCAGTGTTGGATTTTATGGAAGAAAAGCACTACGTCAAAACAGGGCACCAAAGGCCCCATAGTAAGAGAAAGTGATGAATTCAAAGTTCTATCTTTCCAGAGAGGCCTGGAAAGTAGAGTTTCACAGCAAGAGAGGTGGTAACACAGGCAGAGAAGCTGTGACTATGGACAAAGAAGAGGAAGATCTGAGAATCCGAGGAAGGAAAAAACTATGCAAACACAAACAAGATGTAAATAAAGCAAACGGGGGTCAGGGCCCAGGAGAGAAAAACTAGGTATGTTTTCCTTTAAACTTCTACAAACAAAAAGGGTTCTCACACATGGAGGGTGGTTGCAGTTTCCTCACTCACTGTCATAGCTCTGACACCGTCTCCGACTAGAATGTGACTTCCCGGCTTCCCACCTTGCTCATTCTCACCCCCTCACCTGGGCAGACTACATGGTGCAGTTCATCCTGTACTGTCCTCGGGTCTCCCCCTCGTTCCAACCTGGAGAGCATGTCTGGTTTGCTGACTTGATACCCTGCTTGTGAAAAATGACAGAAGACTAAGACATATGAACTGGGCTGAGGTCTGTCAAGAAGGGAAAAGGTTACATTTCAGAGAATGAACAGTTTCACATCCGTTAACATTAACAGGTTTCCTCTCCAAAGAGAGAACTTTATACCTTCTTGTGAGGGGCAAAAGAAAGATCTCAGATTTTATCATTTCAGAGAACTATAGTTATTCTGAAGAGTTAAGCAGCTGAGGGGAAAAAAGCCACTAATAGGGCACCATCTGAGTGACACCGGGGAGCTGTCCTCACCCACTGACACCAGGTTGCTGTAGTTCTCCCGCATCACGTCCCTGTACAGGTCCTTCTGATTGGGGTCCAGGAGCTGCCACTCCTCCCAGGTGAAGTCCACGGCCACATCGTGAAATGTCAGGGATTCCTGTAACAGCACCGTGCTGTTTAATGGTACGATGTGCTTAAATGACATGGAATAAATGTTAGTTTTTCTGTTCATTTTTACATTATAGGCTGCATGTATATATCAAGTGGGGTTTATTTTAATATTCAGTTTAATAATCACCAGCCTAGTAAAATACTATTTTGCAATTATTCAATCATCCATGCATTCAATCAATTAGAAGTTTTTATAAAGTGAAGAAGTTAAATATTCTTGTTTACCTAGAAACACTACATTCATACATTTGACAGACAAAAGGTATATATGTGTATAAGTCCTCAGATTAACAAATATGTTTTTTTTTCTAGGCCTCTACAAATCCATTCATTAAAAAAGGAAAAAATAAATAAATAAAACCAAAGTCACCTGAGCCTGCAGCATTTTCTTCTGTTCTCTGTCTTGGTGTGTTCTAGGTCTGCTCCTAAACTTCTGTTCAGATATCTGTCTTCAGTCAGGTGTGTCCCCAGAAAAGCTTCTACCTATCCATGCAGCTTCATCCAGTTTCACGTGATTCAATGGCTCTTAGGGTCCTCATCAGAAACGTCCAATCCTGTAGGAAATTTTCATGAGTTTATTTGAGGCAAATTACCAGCAATTGCTGGGAAGCAAAATAACAACAGGTGGAGAAAATGTTCCATGGCATTTTTGCACCTTATCTTACACATTAAAGTCAAAGGAAAGACATACGAAGGTTACCTGAAATCCACTGGTGATAGATTAGGGAGGCAAGAGAAAAATCTCTGGGATTGGAGGAAAAGAACAGACACATACTTCTTTTACATAGGTGGACATAGGATAGTTAACAATTAATGCAATAACTATACCCATGGGGGGTTCTGTAGAGTCTGGGGCTGGTGGGAGATCGTGCTCTGAGGGGGCTGGAAAAAAAAGAAGTTAATCTGACATTCCAAAGGTATATTATCCTAGATGCAAAAAAGAAAAATGGACAGGCCCAGTTAATGTAAAGGTTGACTTTTGTCAAAGAAGATAGTGGTCTAAAACATGACTACCCACCATTACTCACTTTCAGTTAAAAAGTTTTAATATCAGCCCTGGCTGGTGTGGCTCAGTAGATTGGAGGCCGCCCTGTGAACTCAAAGGTAGCCAGTTTGATTCCCAGTCAGGGCACATGCCTGGGTTGCGGGCCAGATCCCCAATTGGGGACTTGTTAGAGGCAACCATTTGATGTTTCTCTCCCTCTCTGTCTCCCCCTCCCTTCACCTCTTTCTAAAAATAAATAAAAATAAAAAACTTTAAATGTAGTGCAGGTATTCCTTTATTCTGTGGCATTTAAGTGGAGTAACTGTGAAAAAAGATGAAGGGAATGACACTATTGGAGGCAGAAACAAATTTTTTCTTCCTTCTAGATTCTTTGACTGGTCTAATAATTAAATTGATATAATACAGATTAACAGAGAAAAAAATAATTTAAAAGGTTAATAACATATATAACTCTTGTATACATGGAAGTGAACCCAAAAAACAAAGTAACTGGCCAAAATGGCAGCCATGAACACCTGAAATACCACCTTCACCTAAAGTCAAAAGATGTGGGGGTGGAGAGTCAGTTACAAAGATTACCAATGCCGGTACAGTAAACAAAGGGCAAGACTGTTATGCAGATATAAGTCCTGCTTCTTCCACTGATAGTTATGGGGAGTGTGGTGTAGTGAGGGAGACACCCTTACAGATGAGATGGCTCTTACAAATGTAAATGTCCTTTACAAGTGATAACTTCTAGGTTTTCAGAGCTTCTCCCTGGGATGCAGTTTCTTCAAATTAGCCAGCCTAAAATAACCAATATCCCAAAGAGGCATATTTTAGGGTGGCAAACTACTCCTTTTCAGTCTCAAGGAATTATATATTCCAAAGGTAAAATTTTCTCCCCAAAACTACTAATACATTTTCACATATACAAGGTTTGCCAATGTATGCTCTCACCTCTTCATATAAATGCAAAAGGAAAACATATATATTCCCCCCAAAATGGAATTTATTTATAAAAAATTGTGTATTTATTCTTACATGTTTAAACTTCAGTCACCTTCAAAGCATCCTCCATTTCATACAATACACTGATTCAGATGGTTTTCTCTACTGCTCAAAACAGTTTCTGAACTCGTCGATTTTAATATCTTTTAGTGCTTCTGCTGTTTTTTGTTTCACCTCTTCTACATTGACAAATATTTCCCTTTAAGGACCTTTTCTTCATCCAGGAGAAGAAAAAATAGTCACGGGGGCAAGATCAGGTGAACAGGGAGGGTGGGGCACAGGTGTCATCCTGTTTTTGGTTGAAAACTGCTGAACACTCAGCACAGTGTGAGCAGACGCACTCATAAGTCACTCATCATAAAATGTGCAAACAGCCCTGGCTGGTATAGTTCAGTGGATTGAGCACAGGCTACAAACCAAAGGGTTGCTGGTTCGATTCCCAGTCGGGGCATGTGCCTGGGTTGCTGGCCAGGTCTCCAGTACAGGGCATGTGAGAGGCAGCCACACATTGATTTCTCTCTCTCTCTTTCTCCTCTTCCCCTCTCTCTAAAAATGAATAAAAATGCTTTAAAAAAAATGTGCAAACATGTTCAGTCTTAAAAAATTTCAGTGAAGCTGAATGCAGCCTCTCACAACAATGGCAGCTGGTACACTGATACAGATGAGTTCCTAGAACACTCACGTAGCGGGGGAACCTTTAATATAAGGGGCCCACCCTCCAGAAGATAATTCCAGGGTTTTTGGGGGGTTCCTTCTTGTACCGTCGGCTAGAACTACACAATGTATCTAAACTCATTTCATAGTAATTCAATCAGTAGTGATGGTAACTGGAATCACCACAGTTGACAAGACCAAAACTTATTAACACACTTGTATATGGGTCACCTTGCCAGAGGGATGGGTATTAAATAAAATGGAAAATAGCATAAAAAATATATGATTGTATGCCAGGCAAATAAGCAACAATGTCCACTGCTCTATATGAAGAGGTGAGAGCAGGTGTTGCCAAATGTGTGAAAGAGACAGATAAACATTTTCCACTTTGCAGACCAAAATTTCTGTGTCACAACAGTCCAAACCTGCCTTCCCACAGGAAATGTGCCACAGAGGATACATTATGAACAAGCGTTTAGTCCCTGGATGTGTAGTTAGTCAACTTCTGGATTAAAGATTGAAAATCAGATGACCTTCTGTCCCAGCAGCAGTTGAGGTTGTAACCTTAACCAAACACCAGTGGTCCTGGGCATTCAAAACTTCAGCCTCACAAGCATCTCCTGACCACAGGCACTTATCACACTTCCTGATTAACTGGAATCTAGGCACTGATGGTTATGGCTCAGGTGGTTGGGCACTGTGGTTCAGTACATCCCTGAGCTGCGGGTTCAGTCCCCAGATGGGATGCTAGGAGGCTCTCTCTCTCTCACAATGATGTTTCTCTCCCTATCTCTCCATCCCTTTTCCTTTCTCTAAAAAAAAAAAAAAGTGAAATCTTAAAAAAAAAGAAAGGAAATGGGACCAGACACCATGTAATGACCAGACACACCACCCCCAACATCACTGAGCAGTGTATTAGATCAATTCCCAACTTAAACTTGACACTGTGTTCATCCTAAATGCCACCTGTAGCCTGTACAAGCCAGGTGACCTGCAGAACCCTATACCCTGAAGGGCCAAGGGCGTTATTGTAATGGGGGGGGGGCACACACCCCTGGAAATGGGAAAGGGGTCTGGGCTGGGCAAGTGTGACTGGCAACTTTGCCCTCTTGCTAAACCTGGTGGCCAGAAAAGGGGCAAAGGCAAATATGGCCAATACTGGCCCTCATTGGTTGGAGAGCCAGTCACTTCCACCGGCTTTCAGCATGCATGGGATTCTGAGAGAAGACTTTTGAAACAGGGTGTGCATGGAAGCGAAGTCAGTCGATTCTTTCCCCTCCCCCTGCAAGGGGTGTGCCAACGGTGGCCAGTGAAGGGACCGGTGGCCAGTGAAGGGACCGTGAGCAGGGGTCTGGGGGCACAGACTCCAAAATATGCCTAAAGCTAGACAGTGACTGGAGACCAGCTAAGCGACTTACGTTTACGATTCTTTGGGTGGGAAAAGAGGTTGCCAGTGCAACCTTCAACTGAGGTGGCAGAGGGTGACAGGGTGACTTTTCTCTGGTGTCTTAGAAGGAACAGGGTCTGAGGTAGAAACGCGCTGTTATTCCCAAAGACACTGGTGATAATAGCACTGTGAACAGATTTGTGTTCTTGTGTTGTTTTCAGTTCTTGAACGTATGTGATAGTTATAATGACAAATATTTAAACAGCTATTTTTGATGTCATACTCTGACTTTTCCTTTCCCCTTACTTTTGTTACCCAGACATTTCAGGCAGAAACTTGCCATTAAATAAGACATTCCTTTGTTTTCCACTCAACTCCGTCTTTGGAGATTTGCCTGGTAGCAGGGGTAGGACTTCCCTCCTCCCCCTAACTGGTCGGGTAACATTGTCTCTACACACACTGACCCCCAATCGCAGACAGACGCCTCTGGTTCCCCTGAAATCCGATTTCCATCCACATTGTTCCCCTTAACTAGCTCCACCTGTGTGCTTCTACCCTCCCCCTCCGACCCGGTGATGATTCCATGCTCCACACGACACGTCACCCACATGTCACCGTGTGAGAAACAAAACTTCCACTGTGACGAAAAAAACTTCCAGAAACAAAACCACACACTCACCTGATCTGTTCCCCAGACCCACAAGGACAGCGCAAACGTTGTATTTCCTCAACTCGCTTTAACTTCGGCACCGGTCCCACTCTGTCTACGGTGGGCGAAGAGGGTCTCAGCCGTTTGAAACAAGGCAGGGAACAATTTCCGGTTTTACTCTGCAGGATGATGCTCAACCCAACCCACTGAGCCATGCCAGCCAGGGCCCCCGATTTCCGGTTTTGGATGGCAATATGTCCGCGCCCATCCCGCGGTGGCGCCCTGGGGGCCGCCATGTTGGCACACCTGACAGCCGAGCAGAAAGCAGATCCGCCCGCGGCTTTAGGGATATAAGTCAGAGAGGGCGAGAGAGAAAAAGTTACTAACATTCTCTTTTTCTGCCACTTCCACTCTTTTGGAAATTGGGTAAAAGTCCAGAGCTTCACAATGCAAACATGGTGCGGGCAAAAGTTGCTTTCAGCGGCCTCTTCAGAAAAGTACTTAAAGCCTCAGAGTATTATCTCCACTTTATATACTTCTAAACGTTTCCAAACGGACAACTGGGAGTTCAGGTATACCAGTGGGGGAGGCACTCCTAAAAAGGGACAAGATAATACAGCCAATAAATAGACACCCAGGGACGGATAGCTCTGACTGGAAAGACTTGGCGGAAGCGTCCTATAGGGACAAAAAGAAACAGGTACAGTGTGAGACTGGCCATCACCAAGTAGAAGAGAAGACCGACTGGGACCAGCCAGCCTAAGGTGTAATTGAGGGTGTAGACTGCAAAAAAGGCACTAAAATGAGACCAGTATAAGTCTGGAGTCAGTGGCAAGGGCATGACCTGAACTCATTCCATTAAAAGGTGTATTGTAAGTGTGGTGAGGTAGGTGTGAGCCAGGATTTAAGGCAAAAAATATCAAAATAAAGTGTGCATCAGGCCATATTTAAAAAGACATAGTCCTGGGCTGGGGTCCAGGACTGGAGTTTCTGGTTTAGGGGGTGTGGGATGTGACTGGGGATTTGCATTCATTTACGTTTCTGAGACAGGAAGGCTGTTAATACACAATCATTAGAAACAGTCCTGTGTTGGACTTACTTGGTGATCATTTTGTAAGTTATATACATGCCTAATCACTATGTTGTACGTCTGAAACTAATATAATTCTGTGTCAACTGCAATGAAAAATTTTTTTAAATTAAAAAAATCAAAAGAAACAGCCCTGGAATGTACTCTGGTTACAAATACTATGATTGGTGACTCCCCTCCGTACCTCAGTCTCGGCTCAAATCATTTCCAGAAAAGTCCACGTAGGCAAAAGCAGGAATAATTCCTCCCACTCCCATTACAGCCTATACATTACTATAAATTACTATCTATGAGTTACAATAAATTATTAACTATTATGAAGCTTTATTTTCCTTATAGGACTCATCACATACTGAGGTTTCATGATCCATTTCATAGTCTTCCTCACTGGAATTTAGGTCCACAAAAGCAGTTTTTATGCCTGTTTGGTTCACTGATGTAACCTCAGTGGGTAGCACAATGCCTGGCACAGTGTCGGTGCCTGAAAATGTATTTGAAGGATTGAATTACCCAGAACCCAGTATTTGAGATTGAATTCTGAAATAGCCACCACGTGACAAAGCAGATTTCTTTTTATTCTGAAGTGCTTCCCGGATAAGGTCAAGTTAAAGGAGTTCATCATCACCAAGACCTTATTATATGAAATGTTAAAGGAACTTAGATATCTAAGAAAAAGAAGATAAAAAATATGAACAGTAAAATCACAACAAACTCAGTTACTAACAATCAAACCTAAAACAAAAACAAAAACAAACTAAGCAAACAGAACAGGAACAGAATCACAGAAGTAGAGATCACATGGAGGGTTACCAGTTGGGGGAGTGGTTGGGGAGAGAGGAGGGAAAAGGTACAGAGAATAAGTAGCATTAAGTGGTAGGTAGAAGATAGACAGGGGGAGGTTAAGAATAGTGTAGGAAATGTAGAAGCCAAAGAACTTAGATATACGACCCATGGACATGAACTAAAGTGGGGGAATGCGGGTGGGAGGGGGTGTGCAGGGCGGAGGGGAATAAAGGGGGCAAAATTGGACAACTGTAATAGCATAATGAATAAAAATATTTTTAAAAAAGAAAAGATGAACCCAAATTTTTAATAGCTAAATAATGAATAAAGTCCACTTATTTTTAAAAATTATACTTAAAACAATTTTAAATGCCAGTCTTACTATTTAAATAAATATAAAGTAAATATGAAACAAACTTCAACCCTAAAAATTCATAAAGATTGAATGATGAATGAATTATTTAGAGTGGCAGGTCATGGGATTATTGCATTCTATTTTGTTAATCTCTTTAAGTCTTATTTTTTCACACTTGTATAGTGTTGTTCATCTACAGCTATAAATGGAGATGTTATTATCATGCTTGTTTTTTAATTTAAAAAGTGCACACTACATTTAATAAGTATTAGGCATTACATTTGGTGTGTTTTTACAGGGGCAGGTTGGAGTCTAGAGTATATAAAGCAGAAAAATGGTTTGGGTATACAAGCTAAAATTACCCAATTTAAACTTTATTCCCTTTGAGCCACCAATTTAAATAACTGATTCAGTAAAATTATCTTTTTGAGAACAAACAGGTACTAGGATATTCATAGCATCAATTTTAATAATTGTAAAAAAATAAATAATCTTGTGACCGCTACATGAACTATTCTAGCATCTCTGTATTCACACTTTTGGGTAACACCCGCCAACAGTGATTGACCAATGTGTCCAATGGTAAAATAACAAGTGCGACACAGAGGATAGAAGTTGACTTGCTGACTGAGACATGTTCTGTTTGTTTCTTGGAACTCTTGTAACAACAGAAACCAGGCTATCCTCTTGCAGAATGGCAGACATCCATTCTAGTGGAGCCTCAGATATGTGGAAAAATCCCATCTAGACCATGCAGCCCCAATTGAGACAGCCCACAGCAGGAAATCCAATCCTTAGCCCACTAAATAAGTAAATAAGTAAGTAAATAAATAAATGTTGTTTTTAGATATTAAGTTTTAGGGAGGTGTAGTTTTGTGATGTAGTCAAATGTAGCTAATACAGATATGACACTGTAAATTCATGTAGCAACTATGGAAGATAGTACAAAGATTCCTCAAAATGTTTAAAAACAGGTCTACCATACAATTCTGGGCAAAGGTGGTCAAAACATATAAAGTTCCACTTATAAGATAAATAAGTTAAGAAAAATAACCATAACAACAACAAAAAATAATAAATTGTTGACTATAATTAGCCATTATGAAAATAAAAGTTAAGTTCAAGATCAGGTGCTACTACACAATGGTTAATGTCAAATATAATGATAATATCAAGTGCTGGGGAGGGTGAAGAGCAATTACAACTCACATGTGTTGCTAGTAGAACGGCTAAAATAAAACACACTGGTCTACGGCCGTACCACCCTGAAGCAGCCCTACCTAGCCTGATCTCAGTAGCTAAAATAAAATACACTGAAAATATCAAGTGCTGGGAAGGATGTAGAGCAAGGAGACTTCACACTGCTGGTAAGAATGCAAAATAGTACAGCCATCCTGGAAGAGAGCCTGGTAATAAAGCTTTCTTATAAAGCTAAACAAAACTGACCATACACCCCAACAATCATCACCTGCATATTTATTGTAGAGGAATGAAAATTTACATTCATACAAAACCCTGTATGCAAATTTCATAGTATCATTATTACTTATAACAGCTGAAACCAGGAAAATACAAATCTCTTTCAAGAGTGAATGCCCTTACATGAAATGTTAAAGGGATTTACTTAAGAAAAAGAAGATCAAAATATGAACAATAAAATGGCAATAAATACATACCTATCAGTAATTGAATCTAAAAAACAAACTAAGCAAACAAGAACAGAGACAGAATCATGGATATGGAGAGGGTTTTGATGTTTGCCTGATGGGAGGGGGTTTGGAGGAATGGGTGAAGGAGTGAGAGTATTACGAAGTACATATAGGTAGTTACAGAACAGCCATGGGGATGTAAATACAATATACAAAATGGAGTAGCCAAAGAACTTAATACGCATCGCCCACGGACTTGAACAATGGTGGGGAATTGCCTGAAGAAGTGGGGGGTGCTGGGTGGAGGGGAGCAAAGGGGAAAAAATTGGGACAACTGTAATGGTATAATCAATAAAATGTAATATAGAAAAAGAGTGCATAGCTAAACCAACTGGTTGATCTAGTATATATACACAAATAAAAATAAAACTATTTCAATTCAAATAATTCTTAAAAGCAATTTGCCAACAGACAAAAACATGAAAAACTTACATGGTCCCTATTAAAAAAATATAAATTTGTATAAATAAATACATCTTATTTATATAAAATCCAGTTATAAAAATGACACTTACACCATTCATAGAATGACAAAATTATACTGATGGAAAACAGGCCAAGTGGTTGCCGAGGTAGGTTTGGATAGAGGATTGAACTTAAAAAAGGAAGCATGAGGGAGTCTGTTGACTAAGCAATTTTCTGTCACGGTTGCAATTGTGGTTATATGAACGCATATAAGGTAATAAAGCTTAGAATTGCAAACTTAAAAAAAAATACACGTAAAATCTAAAGAAATCCAAATAAGATTAGGAGTTTCTTAACAGTATACTACCAAAATCGTTTTCCTGGATTCAATAAAATATGGTTTTATAAGATGTTTTTACTGGGAAAAGTTGGGTAAAAGGTACTAGGGAAGTCTCTGGATTATTTTGTAAGTTAAAATCATCTTAAAGTAAACATTTCACAAAAATAACTTTGAAGGTGCTTTGTAAAATACTTGGTCATACTTATAAACTTGGTTAGGCAAGTACAAATACGTGTTACAAATTTAAAATACTCAGTTTTCTTTTAAACTATGTCTGTATGATAAATTTACAATTAAGTTTAGAGGGAAAGAAGAGCTAATCATATAGTGTGAGGTGGTCATAGAATACTCCACAGAACACTCCTGTATTACATATAACAATAAAAACTAATCAGGAATAAGTAAAGCAGATGACTTTTTAAAACTATGGAATTACTGACAAGACAACTACAAAGCAGGCTCCAATTATCACCTGAAAATGCAAATCAGGAGAATTATCTGATGTAAAATAAAGTTAGATTTATTTAAAAAGCACTCAAACAGCACCACTTCTCACAGAACTTCTTTTCTTCGTGAATTCTCCAATATTTGAAAAAAGGTGCTCCAAATTTAGTATTTTCATAAAGTTTTAACTTCTGTGTGATTTCCTGACAAACAATAACATAGAATGTATCCATAAAATCCTGTAAAATATATATTGTCCTCTTAATCTTTTTCTCCTATGTGAACTCTGACTCTAATCAAGGTCTTCTGGCTGGGTAAACCTTTTGCATGGTTACCCTATTTCTTTGGTTTTTTTGTCTATTTGTTTGTGTTTTCATATTTCTATGAACAATGAACTCACTGATGATCTATGACAATCCCTGTTAATGAAGTCTATCTTCCCACTGAAGGCTTTTTTCATCTCTGCATTCACAGAATCTGTCTCAGCATCCACTTTTCAGACATATATTGGAGCCAGACAGTTTTGCTGAGAATTATAATGAAGCTGGAAAGGCATCTTCACATTGCATGTATCAGAGTATCTCCAATATATTTTCACTGACAGATGTTAATTTAAGTAAGGATCACTAAATGCACTATCACAGTCAGTATATTCACAAGGTTTATATCCTGGGCAAATTCCCTAATTTCCTCAGGACATACATCAGAACACAGGCAGTACTGTGTTTGCACTCTGATCTACTAGAAACACTGATGTTAATGAGGCCTTGGTTGCCACAGAAGGCATTTCCACAAAGATTGCATTAATAGGGGTTTTATTCTGCCTGAGTTCACTCATAAGTAATGAGCTGTGACTCTCCATTAAAGGAATTTCCAACTTGACTGAATCTACTCATTTCTCTTGTGTGCATTTTCTTATGTTTAAGAAGGTTTGACACTTGGGAGAAGGCTTTCTCACAAATGCTGCATCCATAGGGTTTCTCTCCTGTATGAATTCTTTGATGGACATTGAGCCCTGACCTTCTGGTAAAGGCTTTCCCACATTCCTTGCACTCATAAGGTTTTTCTCCTGTGTGACTTCGCTGATGAATAATGAGAGTGTGTTTTGTGGTGAAACCATTTCCACATTCATCACATACATACGATTTCTCTTCTGTATGAATTCGCTGATGTATAGTGAGCTTGCGCTTCACGGTGAAGCCTTTTCCACACTCACCACATATATAAGATTTTTCCCCTGCATGAGATCGCTGATGAACGATGAGATTACCCTTCACAGCGAAGCATTTTCCACATTCATCACATAAATACGGTTTCTCTCCAGTGTGAGTTCGCTCATGTACAACAAGATAGCGTTTCATGGTGAAACCTTTCCCACACTCACTGCATATATAGGGTTTTTCCCCTGTATGAGTTCGCTGATGCACAATCAGATTACTCTTCACAGTGAAGCCTTTCCCACATTCACTGCACACATAAGGTTTCTCTCCACTATGAGTTCGCTGATGTGCAATTAGATAGCGCCTCACAGTGAAGCCTTTCCCACAGTCACTGCATACATAGGATTTCTCTCCTGAATGGGTTTGCTGATGTCTGGTGAGACTACCCTTCACAGGAGAGTCCTTTCTGTATTCATTGGTTATATAGAGTTTGTCTTGTGATTGACTTTTCTGATGTTTAGTGAGCATGACATGTCTGAAGGATTTCCCCCACGGATCACACCCATGGGTTTTCTCTCCTGTATGAATGCCCTTGTTATAAACGAGCCAAGGTTTTCTGATACAGGCTTTCTCACCTTCGATGCTTGCTTGGAGCTTCTCTATTTTATGAGTTTTCTGATGCTTAACGACTTGGAATTCAGTGCTGATGTGTTTTTCACTTTCAGGGATTTCAATTTCAGTGTACAATTGTTCATGATTATCATGTAGAAAGGATTTCTCATCTGCATTAAACTCAACAGGGTTCTTTACTTCATATCTTCTCTTCTGGTTAATTAAACTTAACCTTGATTTAAAAGCTTTCCTACATAATTCCAACATATGATTTTGCATTATAGCCACATTTGTTTTGCTCAGATGAATAGTATTTCTAAGTGCATTCCTTTCACTGCACTGTTGCATGCTCTTCCAAATCTTTTGGTTGTGAGAATGTTCTTGTAGGCGACTGTCAACTTTCCTGATTTCTAGAAAAGAGAAAAACAAATTCTTTCATGAGAATGTCTTAGAACAAAAGTGCTTAATAGATGCTGTGGCGGGAGCTGGCTCTTTATTGTCAACCTTACCATTCCATAAAGATGTAAGGTGAAAGATAATCAGATCCAAGAAGAGACAAGGAGTATATTTATAGCAAAACACCCACAAGAAAAACAGTTCTCATCTGGGGAGATACATATGTGGAGGGGATATTTGGCTATCCTCAGACATCTTCACAGCTGTGACTCCTTCTCTTAATGACTAGAATATGATTTGCACGGCCATGGCCAGTTCCTAGCTGGTTCTCACTCACCTGCACAGCTTATATTATAGATTTCATCCTCTAGTATCTGTGGTTCTTCTCCATGTTCAAACTTGGACAACGCATCTGGTTTGGTAGCGTGATACCCTGTTCATGAGAAATGATAGAAGACCTAGATACAGTGACTTGGGGTACAGTATGTCAAGATGGGAAAATATTATATTTTAGAGACAAAATGATTTCTTATATGCAAAGTAAAAGTTGTCGTTCAAGACAGAGGAGATTACACCTCTTAGTTTGGGGCCAAAAACAGGACTGAAAATATGACTCTTCAGATGACTAGAGTGACTGTAAAGCTTTCATCAAATGATAAGAGTACATAAAGTCCACTGACTGGGCACCTCTAAGTGACACAGGGAGGTATCCTTACCCAGTGAAAGCAGATTGTTATAGTTCTCTAACATCACATCCCGATACAAGTCTTTCTGAGCAGAGTCCAGGAGCTGCCACTCCTCCCAATTGAACTCCACAGCCACATCTTCCAATGTCAGCAATTCCTGTAATAACACAGTCCTGTTTAATAGGATACCAATTCTTTTTATTAATATGGAATATGTGTGAGGAAAGTCATTCTAATTTTTATCACATAGCCTGCATCTATATATCTTTCTCAAATATATTTTGTTAGGATAAAAATTCTATCTTTCTATCTATATAGTTCAGCACCTATTTCCAAATACTAAAAATACTATATAAATAACATCAGGACAAATAATTACCATGAAACTCTGCATCCATGAATTACAAGACAAGTGTTTTTAATGAGTGTAAAAAATAACAGAAATTATACAAGGTATGTGTAAAGCAAAAAGACCATTAAAGCTGATTAGAAAGATTTGAGGGAACAAACCCTTATAATGAACAAACATACACACATACATATATTAATGGACAGATGAACAGTATAATATACTATAGTGAACTCTATATGTAATATAATATGTATTGAACTGAAATATATAACTGAGGAAGTAACAGAAAATGTAGCAGAGAGAGAAGAGGAGAAAAACATAAGGAAAAAGTTCATAAATATAAAAATAGCATCAAAAGA
>VMDR010014898.1:0-22968 GCA_007922815.1 Macrotus californicus | reverse complement strand
AGTCAGTTGAATATAAACATTTATGCTTTTCACCAACGTGTCTGTATTTCTACAAGGACTGATTTTCACACGTTGTCTTATTTCATATCTGCTGACCAGCTGTCCCATCAACTATCGAACTGTCCCAGAAACAGACATCCAAACAACCGCATTTTCCAGTGTCCCGCAGATGGAAAGTAATGCAAGAATCCCTCATAAGATCACAACTCCTGGTTCTTGGGGTGGACAGTGTGGGCAGCGTGACTTTGGAAGATTACCACACTTCAGGAATGGGAGTCTGAGACAGTGCGCTCCAGACTGTTTAGAGCGCCTGTGATCTCTGTGGTTTAGAAGGCACTGATGGATCTTGTAGTGCATGGTGGTCACTCTTATGAATCTCAGACCTCATTGCGTCACTGAAGTGCAGAAGTGCAGCTTTCTGGCGAGTTTCAACGGATGGAAATCTGGATAAAAGGGATTCATTGTGCTGATATTATTTAAGCAATGCTTTCTGAAGGGATTTCACGGCCTGCAAAAGGGGCTCCATAAGCTGCTCTCTAATACTATGAACACTTATAGTATCATACTACCTGTATTTCAAGTGTGGGCTCTAATTAGAACCCTCATTATGCTGTGCTCTGTGGCTCTGTGGCCATTGTTTAGTTTTGTTTGTTGAGCATCAGAAGAGATGGGGGTGATGAGGCCACAGTAGACTTTTCAATTTCCAAATGTGGTCCATGCTCTCAAAGACAAGAACCACTGACTCAAGATCATTTTTATTCTAATATGCAAATATTCCCCTGCAGTGATAATTGTACCACTCTACAGAGTTGTTTATATCAGACACATTGAACTCATATAATTTGCTCCAAAACGGAAGGAAGGCAGGGAAGGAGTAAGGGGCAGTGGATCCTTGACCGTCTCATTCTAGGCCTAGTTCTAATATCACCATAATTTGTTTAGAGCGCCTCATGTGGCCAAAAAAGAATAGCAACTAAAATAAACTCTTGCAAACTAAAGCCTTGCCTATTTCTCAGGTTGTCTAGGAGTCTGTTAAAAGAAAAAAAAGACCCATTGTAGCATTTCTTATTCACGCCCAGTGAGCTGTTAACAGGTCCCACACTGATTTTTATTTTCATGCTGAATTTTATCTTAAAATGCGACAGCCCAAGGAGGAATACCACCAAACCTATTCCTTTATTTAATCCTTTCATTTTTCCAGTTATCTTTCTTTATTTTTTTTGTCATCAACAACTTCTCCTCATGGCCACCTCCCCCAGAATATCAATTGCTGATTTGATTTTTCCTTTCCTGTCTCTTTAAGTCAGAAACTTCCGGAGGTTCCTTAGCTACCTGCCTCAGTGGGCGTCCAGAACTCACAGCAGGTCTCCATTGTGGTGAGATTTGCAAGTGCATCTTCCTGATCTGAAAAACATCACCATTTCCTTATCTGCCTCCTCTGACTTCCAGGCATCTGCACGGCACCAGTGAATTCCAACACATCCTAGGAACCTAACCGTAAAAACAAACCCGCTAATACTGGCAACTCCATAAAGGGAAAATTCCCTAGACCGAACAAAATACAAAACCAATACAAATCCAATTAACAAACACACAAAAAGCAATGAAATTTTTTAAGCCTCAAATGCCTACCTTACAGATTTCCCAAAGCTCTTTGCTCACACACAGAGCCTCCTCCTTGGCGCTGCTGTCTGGCTCTCCAAAAACTGCTTTCTTAGACTGAGCAACAGCCTCCTCGAGTGTGGGCTCCGGAATACACATGCTGCACACGCCCAGACCGCCTTCGGTGCCAGGCAGCCCCTGCGCCTCCCTTCACGCCCCAGCCGGCCGTGCCAACTCCCTGACGTCTGCCAGCTCCTACCCGGGATGGAGTGGGGCAGGGAAGGGGTCAACAACTCATCATGGATTGGGTGGCCACCCATCTAGGCAGGAAGGGTCCATTTGTCCCTTTCCTAACCTGAAACCCCCTTCCCAGATGGTTTCTCCAGGCTCATTCAGATCCCAGAACAAGTTGGCACACTCCAGCTGGCCCTCCCTGCACGCACCCAGACCACTCCCAGGCAGCAGTCCCCAGCCTGTGAAAACGGCCCCCCCGCTTACCTCCACAAAGCCTCAGGTCTTAAACGCCTGGCCGGAGTCTCCAAGGAGTCATGCATTTTACTTGACCTTGGAGGCAATCAGATTCGGAAGCAGGGGACATTTTCGAAATGAAACAGAAAGTAAGCCGATGATCCAAACCAGACCCCCGACCTGCACTTGGCCCACCCTAGCCTCTGCAAGTCCTCAGACTCTTCCGAGTCTGCCAACCCACCCTCCCAGCTGTTCCAGCCTAGGGAGAAGTCAGAGGAAACTGCAGCCTCGAAGTACCTAACTCAAAGCCTGGGTTGCTTTTTCTTCCTTTCTCTTTTCTTTTCTTTTCTTTTTTCTTTTCTTTTCTTTCTTTTTATTTTTCTTTTTGGAATATTTGTTGAGCTTTTTAACATGCAGTTTGTCTCCTTCTGCAGGGAATTACTCAGTGAGCCCGTCACCTGACTCACAGCAGCTCCATTATATAATTCAAACTGTGCTATTTGCGTTCTGATCGGAAAGCCACGCTCCCCTCCTGCCCTCCCCACCAAACCTCCGTCTGCCCGAGTGGAGGCAGAGGCAGAAAGGGAGACACTCAAACAAAAACAAAAACAAAAGAAACACAAACAATGACAATTAACCTTTCTTGAAACTTAGCGGGGAAGTGTTGAGTTTTTGCAGTGTCTTTTCATTTCCTTTTGGTTTGATTCTTCTGGGGTTGAGGACCTCCTAAATGCCAGTGCCGGGTCAGCCAGGGTTGCTCAAGATGCAACATCTCATGACGTAACCGTAACAGTTTCTTGATTTTCTTTTAGGGTCGCTGTCCATAGGTTAGATAAATCACTGAACACGTTTTCAAATGGTAGTGTACATCATTAGTTGAAAAGCCTCCCATTGATTTACAGACACATGTGCCAACAAAATCTAACACATAGACTATTTATTACTTTTGCCACACATCTAAGTACTGTGAAATGCCAGAGGGTAGCTTGGGTGGAGGGGTATTTAGCCAACCCCTCTACTCTGACCTTGATCCCCATTGACCCTCTCCAATGACCTCAAACAAGCATAACTTCCATCTAAAAACTGCATACTTGCTATGCAAACACCTCTTAAAGGCCAAGCCTCCAGCCTCCAGGTTAAGCACACTGAAATCCCTAAGGCCAACAATCCATGGGGATATTTTGAAGCCACCACTGTCTGGGGTAAAGGTAATATGAATTAAGTCTCTCCCAATGTCACTGCCTTCGCTTCTGTCATCTCTGTCAGAATGAAGCATACTGAGGGGCAAGCATGTTAAAACAGCATTGACCCATGAGTGACAGGCCCTTGCAGAAACGTAGATGGCATAAATGAGCATGACATGTAAAGCACCGTGAAACATGATGATCAACATAAAAAGTGCCAGGCTGTTCACTTTTCCACATCAGAGCTGGGATGAACTGTATGCAGAGGGGGCTCTGGGCTCCTCGGCTCCCAGCTGGCGGAGCCTTGTGGCTGACTACAGGAAGTGACGAAAAGGAGTGTTGAAGTCTGTGGGAGCAAATGTTAATACTGATCAGCCTTCTTTTGGTTTTTCCCAGTCTGACCTCCTTTCCTTCTTCTGCATTCCCCGCCCCCATAGCCACCAAAGGAAACTAACCCCCTGGTCCTTCCTGCCTGTCTCCAGCATCATAAGTAATATTAGGTACCATTACTACATTAAACTGTGTGACATTAGATTGATACAGAGCCCTAAGAATAACTTTCAAAATACTTTGTAACTATCCCCCCCACCCCCACCCCCCTAAGGGATGTGAGATAGTTACTATTCTCTTCATACCAGCCCCAGGAAGCCAGTCACACAGGCGGACATGAGAAGTCACGTCTCCTACTCTCGGTGCTCTGCTTTGCAAAGGAAGACCCAGCTTCACATAAAAAAGTGATAAATGTGTAAACCTGACTGACAGACTGATGACTGTTTATATCTTTCCCTCCAGGTGTAGTAAATACAATGTGTCGTGGCAGTTGCTATGGCAACTACTTTCTTAATGAGATAAAGGATAGTAGAAGATATTAGAAAACATCAAGTGTTGAGACCTTCCTCAGTAAAGGAAGAAAAGCAATAATACAAAATACAACCTTGGCCTATATAAAGTCATCAAATACTGACATTGCACAACTTGAATTTCCTCGACCAATAGAAATATAATGGGAGCCACACATATAATTTTAAATTTTCTGATAGTTACATTAAAAAAAAACCTGGTGAAATTATTTTTGGTAATATATTCTATTTAATCCAACCTATCCAAAATATTTCCATGTGTAATCAATGCAAAAATTATTAACAACATATTTTGTATTATTTTCTTTATTCTGAACCTCACACTTAACACCTATATTATATCCCAATTAGGAGTAGCTACTTTTCACATGCTCAGTAGCCTTATATGACTTCCACAGTAGGTGGGCCCACCCCAGACTATATTTGATCATTTTCTGTTTGAAAATTTTTGAGTATATTTGTCTATCTCTACTTGGAAGGTTTAGATAAATAAATTGCATTCATTTGATTCTAGCCTTCCTGCATAATTTAAGTGGCATTTCCTTGAATGGAGCAAGAAAATATCAAATAAGTTTAGAATGAAATGGTATTAAGGATTCAACTCCTTTCATGCCACCAGAGAATTGTGAAGATTCAGAATAAATCTCTGGTTTACAACAAGTTCCTTCCTTGGGTTGCCCCAGTCACCCAAGTTAGGGACCTCCGCATCATGCTTGATGGTAATTTCTACATACCCTCTCTCTGCCTTCTCCTTAAAGTTCATCTGATAGGCCACAAAGTCTTCTCATGTCTACCTGTCACCTTTTCTCAAGACCCAGGGCCTCTGCTACAACCCAGATGATCGCAAGAACCCCTGTCGGGTCTCCCTGACTCCACTGTCTACCCATTCAAGTTCATTCTCTATCCTGTCTTCAGTGTGAGCATGCATTGAAAGTAGACATTTAATTATGGAGCTTCTCAGCTTAAAGCCTCTAGTAGCAACGTGCTGACTTCCAAATAAAACCCTCTGCCATGATCTGCTAGGCACACTCTGGTGTGATCCACCAGGCAATCCTGGAGAGGCCTCTGGGCCACTTTCTGGCCCACCTCCTGGCTATACACTTTTAAAATTTTACCCTGGTCTTCATACTTGACTGTGACGTGATTTCCATGACTTCACACCTTTGTTTAAAGTCTGCTTCCTCTGCCTGGGATATCCTTCCTTAAAATGCTTACCTTCCACCAAACGGCAAAATCCTTCCCAGCCCAAATGTTTACTGGAACTTGCAGGCAAAATTAACAGTCCTCTCCTCTGTTATCACACCACTTTTGTAAGCTGACGTGTTATAACATTGATCATTTTCTATTATAATTATATGATATGCTAGACAAGAACTTCCTCAAGAACAGGAACCTCATACCATTTACCTTTGAATTCATGTTGGGCAACAGTAGGCTGTCCACAAAGGCCTGAGGAATTCCAGTACCCTTTCCATCTCTCCCTCTTCCAATTGTCTAACCACTTGGTACGTTAATGTCATCATCACCGACTCCACCATTGCACAGCAGCCAATATTTATTAGCATGACTGTGTGCCTGATACTGTGCCAGACATTTTACATACATGTCACAGAATTCCGGCAACAAATCTGCAAGTTAAGGAACCTACAATATCCTTAGATTTTAATAGCAGTGGTGTCTTTAATATCATTTCATTCCTTCTTTTTTAATTTAAATTTTATTTTTCACTTACAGCTCACATTCAGTATTATTTTGTATTAGTTTCAAGTGTACAGCATTGTGGTGAGACAGCCATATACTTTACAAAGCGGTCCCTGCGATGTTTCCAGCACGGGTTCCTTCTTTCAACAAGTGTTTTGAAGTCACCTCTGTGATGCCTGTGCCGACAGCTGATGTGTAGTTAGTGATGCCTCCAAAGAGTGCAGGATGTCATCCTTGTTTGTTAACTCATTTGTTAGCAGACTAGTGTGTGCATCTCTCGTTTTACTGTTTTAGTGACTTTGTCTCTTTAACACCGCTAATTCTCAGTGGCCTGGGAAAACAGAAGACCTCACTCAATAGTATTTTGTGCAGAGCAAGAGTGTGGTGGTTTTGGGGAAGGGCAAGAGAAACCCTGCCACACAAACATTGCCGGGTGTGACGTTTCATGTTGCTGCTCAGTCATTTTTGGCTCTCCAGCCGTTTCCACATAACCTGGTTTAGTTAGTACTACAAAAAGTAGAGCGATCACCACCACATGTGGGTGAGGATCCGGAGCCACAGGAGCTCACATTTCATGGCTGATGGGGATGCGAGATGGTGCAGCCCCTTTAGAGGACAGTTTGGTAATTTCTTACCAAACTGAAACTACCTTTGCCATCCAGTCCTGCAGTTATACTCTTTGGTGTTTACCTGAATGGATGGAAAATTTATGTCTGCACAGAAATTGGCACACGGATAAATAAACTGTGGTACATCCAGACAATGGAATGTTATTCAGTGCTAAAGGAAGTGAGCTATGAAGCCATGAAAAGACGTGGAGGAAACTCAAATGTCTATGAGTAGGTGAAAGAAGCTGATGGGAGAGGTTTCCACACTGTATGGTTCCAAATCTATGGCATTCTGTACAAGACAGAATTATAGGGAGAGAAAAAACCAGTGGTGCCAGGAGTTGGAGGGAGGGGGGGTGAATAAGTGCAGTGCAGAGGGTTTTCAGGGAGTGAAGCTACTCTGTATGATGCTATAAAGGCTGCTACGCATCAGTAGACATTTGCCCAAACTTAAAGAACATACCACATCAAGCCCTGGCCGGGAGGCTCAGTCAGTTGGAGCATTGTCCCATAAGGCAAGAGGTTTGGGTTGGGTCTCCCCTGGTCAGGGCACACGCCTAGGCTGCGTGTTTGATCCTGGGTCAGGGTGCCTACGGGAGGCAACTGATCGATGTTTCTCTCTCTCACTGCCTTCTCTCTCTAAGATCAATAAACATAGCCTCATGTGAGGGTTAAGAAAAAGGAGAATATACAACATCAAGAGCGAAACTTTACCTAAAGACTTGTGTGATTATGATGTGTCAACGTAGATTCATCGGTTGTAACCAGTGTTGTGCCCGGGAGGTGGATGCTGGTAGGAGGACAGGCTGAGCGGGAAGGGGGAGGGGGAGCAGGCGGGGGTATACAGGAACTCTTGGTACTTTCTGACCAATTTTGCTGTGAACCTCAATCTGCTCTAAAAATAAGTTTAGTTTTATTCATTTGAAAATTTTATTTAGTTAGTTATTTATTTACTTACTTACTTATTTAAGTGGTGGGGCCAGAGAAAGGCTTGCTCATGGGTGTCCAGGGACTGCACTCAGTGGGTTCTGGTACAATGTACAAGTTGTTTTCCCACTAGGTTGCCAGTTGCTCAAGTTTATTGTTTTTTGTTTTTTTTATTTTGTTTCCACAACACCACTAAACCAATGGCATTGTATGCAGTAAGGGATTAATAAATATTCGTTTAAATGAAATGAAGAACTTAATGCTTCATGTAATCAACATGTAATTCCACCCACATAAACCCCACGATCACCTTGGTGTCAACAGAAAAACGGACAGTTTCTGAAAACTCTGGAGCCTGGGACAGCAGCAGCCTTGGAGACCCGGCTCAGGACTAGAAGAATAGCTGGGTCCTAGGAAAGCTTAGCTCTCTTTGACTTAATTCTAGAAGACCCGCCCCTGCTGGATTTACAACACATCACATAGCAGAGCTGTCTCTGCTGGTCAAGGGGCTCCCCTGCTGGAAGCCTCAGTTTCCTCATCTGTAAAAGGGGAGGACAACATTGTGGGCATTACCTGAGATCATGTCGGTAAAGTGCTTGGCAGAGTTATTAGCAGATGTCTGTGTTAATGAATGAAAAGCACTTCTTCTTAATATTAAGTACTATTAGATATTACATGACAACAATAAAGTGCTGGAGATGGGATTAGGGAGCTCAGCGATGCCGGGGCCTGTGTCAGCTCTTCTGCTATCTCCCGCCACCTTCTTTCTATGCAACTTGCTGTTGGCACCTGCTGAGATGGTGAACTTTTTGACTTCCACAACTTTGTATTTTTTTCCTTTCTTTTTTTTCTTCTTTCCTTTGTCCAACTCTCCCTTCTTTATTTTTCTTCTTCTTTCCTCCCTCTTCTCTTTTCCTCTCCCCTTCCATTTATTATTTTTAAAATGAGTTTATTTTGTCCCGTGCTATTCTTGGCCAACTAACTGAGGTTCTTTGTGTCGAGATCTCTTGCCAAAGCTATATTAAGCTCACCAGGTTGCTAAACTTAAGCCAGCCCGTTTCTGCTCTCTCTTGGAAGGCCTGCAATACCCATAACAAGAAAGGTATGAGGTCAAAGGATTGTTGTTCAGAGCGAAGGGGTCTGCTTCACAGAGAGCTTCCCAGAAGGAAGGCAGAGCCTGGGAGGAAAAAGATCCGAGGCCTCCGGCATAATCTATAACAGAGCAGTTCAGACCTCACCCCCTGCCAAGTCAATGCCGCGGCCAATCCCAAGGGCTATTTTTCAAATTGCATTTTTGGCCAGCACAGCATAATGTCTATGTGATAGCTTTACTTTGGGAGAACAATGGGGAAAAATAGTTTCCCAGAGAGGTAGGCAGTTGAGTTGCCTCCTTTAATTCTCTCCAAAGCACCATGTGGAATGTATGTGTTGATCTGCATTTAAACTGGACTAAGGTCCAAGAAAGATACAAAAGGAGAGATGAGATACACAGTGGCCCTTATGTGGGGCCACCTGAAGGAGGTGGAGAGAAATCTGGGATTGGATTCTAGTCCTGCCACCTTCTCACGGGAGGCAGATTGTTTTCCCTCTGTTTCTTTCTGTGAGAAATGCTGCTGATAATGAAGAGGAGGTGGGGGAGGGGAGTCCGAAGTGATATTTGTAAATCTCTCAGGGGGCCTGGTGTAGCGCAGGTAGGGAATGATCTTGTCCAGGTAGGTATTTTCATGTATGAATGGAGAGAAATTAAAAAATCCTTTTAATAAAGTTCTTTGGAGGATGTTAAATGAGACCTTCAGCAAATGGTAAGTATCACACATGGATGTCTTCCTTCCCACCTCCTCTTGTCTTCAAAGGTCCATGGTGCAGATTATATTTTCCAAAGATGGACACAACTGTATCTCCCATCCCACCTGCCCTTCTAGAACTTTGCCATTCCCCTGTTAAGTTTTGGCATCTAATTTCTCTCCCTCTGAATCTGGGTGGCCTTGGAACATGCTTGTTGTAATTCCGTGGGGCTACAGAGGCCAAGTCATACAAGCCAATACCATCTGATGCCTTATTACTTGGAATACTTGCTCTTGAAGCATTCAGCTGACAGGTAAGCAGCTGTCATCATTGAGGCTGCCATGCTATGAGGAAGCCCAACCTAGCCCATGTGGAAAGACCATAGAGAGAGTTCCCAGATTCTCCAACCCTACTGCCTCCCACAGTCAGGGACTGACTGCAGTCTCATGAGAGAGAGCCAAAACCAGAATCCCCCTGATGAGCCCTTCTGAACTCCTGAACGATGTTAATGAAATGCAGGTCATGAACACACAACAAAAGCTAATAGGCAGAGAAATATGGCCTCCATCACGCTCTACAGAGCAAAATGACATAGGGATCAAAGCGTAGGCCCTGATATCAGTGAGGACCAGGGTTTAAATTGACCCTATTAGGTACTTTAGCTATGTGACCTTTAAGAAGTCCACATGGCTGAAAAGCTGGTAGAAATAATGCCGAGGTCATGGAATTATTGTCAGGATAAATGAGGTGGGTCAGCTTATGAACTTAGCATCAAAATGCACAGAGTAGACACATGTTTGAAATATTGTTTGCCATCATCCGCATCACCACCGATGCCGACACCACCACCACCACCACCACCAGCAACAACCTTGTTCTGTAATCAGTATGATGGGCTTTGCTCCTAAGGCCTTAGAGCTGTTTGGAATGCACCTCTCTCTTTCATTAATCACACTTTCTTCCTTATAGACACCTTTCCCTTCAACCCACAGTCTGTCTATAGAACTGCATTTCCAGCCTTTGTGCAAATGTCACAATAATGAGGAACCATTTCAAAGAGTCAGTCAGTCTTACCTGCTTTGTATAGCTCACCTACCATCAGCTATCCCTTTACCCCTCAATATTTTCAGCTGCTTCGTTTATCATTACCTGTTAATGGCCAAATACTCTGGAACAGAAAATCTGTTTTAACTAAGGATGCAGCACTCTCTATTCCTCGGTCTGTTGGGTGATTCAGCTCAGGCTTTGAGTACCTACACTGAAAATTAAGGTTCAAAACAGGTAAAATTATACTGTAGTTTAATCGTTCATTCACTTATTCATTCATATGTTCATTTGGTCATTCAACAAATAGTTATTAACAGCTTCCTGGACATACAAATGTGAGTAAGGCTGATGTGATGTTTGTCCTCATGAATTTTCAGACTGGAGGATGGCTTTGTCATCATCATCAAATAACCCTGGGTTTGAACCTGACTCTGTCACTTACTACATATTTGAGTGGCTTAAACTTTTTTTGACCCCCATTCTTTCCTTAGGGTTGTTGTGAGGATGAAATGCATTAACATAGGGAGGGTGCTCACCACAGCATCTGGCCATGTGTACGTTTCTTTCCCCAAATGTCATATAACGTGTAGCTACTAGACCCAGGAGCATCTGGCTCCCACGTTTGTGCTTTTAAAGGATTTTTCTAATTATTATAATTATTTTTCAGTCTCACTACTTCTGTTTTTCCCCAAGTCATTTTTCCATTGCATTCAAAAAATTTAAAAATTGCTTTTCCATGTCTTTTTTACCCCTCTTCTACAGAAACCAATGCAGTAGGCATTAACTGATAAGAAAATCACAAGGCAACCAGTGTCATCACAGAAAAAAAAAAAGAACAAGAATAGTTATCTTTCTTCAGGTGATACTTGGGAAGCCGCAGTGAGGTGTTGGGTGATGCAAAATGTCTTATCTAAAAAGTACAGCAGAAAGAGCCATAGTTAGCATCCAGTCCAAAAGAACTTACCTGGCCATTTGGTAATTTACAGAAAATCTTTCTTTATTTAAAAGTTGGAATTATTACAAAATTGTATTAATGATCTAGGGAACTGCCATTAAAAGTCCGCCAGCCTGGTCTGTAAAGTCTTTCAAGGCCTCCGAGCCCTCTGTCCGGTCAGACACCCCACTGCAATTCTTTTCTTGCCTTCCACACCATCTCCTCTAAGCTACTTTTAAACCAACCAACCAACCAACAATTGTACTTGTCTCTTTTTCTTTTCCCCATTTATCTGCTTCTTAAATGTTGGGTTATCTCCCAAGTCCTCTCCTGGTCTTAATCCTCACTGAATGACCCCACTTCTAACCTTCTAATCTACTTTTCGGAAGCCTTCACTTCTACATCGATGGCAATTTCTCTAATTCACATCTTTATCCTCTCTCACTAGAACCATCACAGTGACCAACTGGTCCCCCCTCTGCAAGCCACTTGTCTCTCTTTGCTCTGGTTTCCGTACTATCACCAGAGTTATTTTCCTTACACCAGGCCAGTCTCTGGCACTCCTCAGAGGTTGACATTACTGTCCTACAGCATAAAGTTCAAGGTGTAGCACAGGATTTGAAGTTCTTCATGGCGTTGCCCTGTATCCCTGTCTTCTCTCTCATTGTATCCTTCCCTGATGCCTACCTTTCTGCTCTAACATATCTCTTGGTATTCCATACAGTTTTCATTTTTCCCTACCTATCTTCTCATCAGACAATGCACTTCCCTTATTTTCTATCTTTTGCTGCATTTCCCATTATATGCTCCTCAGGATACTGAGCTTAGGAAATGCTCTACTGAAGGAAAGGACCTCTAGCCAAGGCTTCAGGGTAGTACCATACACCAGATTCCTCTCTCCCCTTGGAGGTCACATGCACAGTAGCATTACAAGTGCTCTGAGAAGTCCTTAAACAACACATGAACCTGGTTAGCTTTGTTTAATCTAATATTTTCTTAACATTGGTTTTTCTGGAAACCCTTAGACACTATAGTTTATTAGCTCTATTTTGGGAAACACTGAACTATTCAAATCCTCTTCATTAATTTTTTTCTTTATTTGTCCATTATGCATTTAATTGCAAATATTTATTTAACACCATGACAGGCATTAGAGAATGTACTGAGGGAAAAATAGAAGGCAAGATGGACATAGTCCCAGCTGTTATGAAGCTTATAGTTTTGCCTGAAGGGCTCGTAAATAAATATGTGACAACCACAAAGTGTGGTAGGAGCTGTCGTTAGGGGAAGTCAGTGCATTGTAATGGGACTTAGTTTGGGGGAATGGTTAGGGAGGGCTTCCTGGAGGAACTGGCTTTAGATGAGGACCTGAAGGAGAAGTGGGAGTTAGTCAGAGGGAAGTTAGGGGACGAAAGGGAAAGAGTGACATAGGCAGGGTCACCTGCTTGTGTGAAAGCCCCTAAATGAGAGAGAGCACAGGATGGCTGAGCAACTAGTCACCCTTTCACCTCCCCTCCAGAATCTTCCTCTGTCATCTACCTTGTCTGAATGTTTAAAAAATGTTTGGTGAATTGCTATTTCCCCTACATTAATTTAATCACATTATTATTTTAGAAGGAAAGTATGATATGTTGAAGCACAGAGAACTACACACCCACCAACATGCACACACCATCCCTGGCACTCAGTCAAAACAAAGGAGTTGTTTTCTAAAAAATGTTTATTGTTATAAATGTATATGGATGTTGGTTTACTAATTTTATTTCTAATTTATTTTTTAATTAAAGAATTAAATAGAGATATGTAATTGCAAATGGTTAGATGATTTTCTTAATTAACTCCATTGTTGTCTAATCCTCTTTAACATGTTTTCCATTCTTAGGTGACTTGCTTTTGTCATCTAGCAAAGAGAGAAGCAAAACTGTAATTGGGCAGACGGAACTAGATGGAACGGAGTGCACCTGTGTGCCTAGAAGTTGGAATCAATATCTTTCCCTTTCGCCACCATACTGAGATTCCTCTATTGTAGCCCTAATTCTCGGTTTACTGTAAGTCCTGCTGTTTTGTCCCCATGGCTGCCCTCTGGCAACAAAAGAAGAGCCATCCTTTTGTCATTTGTAGAAGAGAGGGTAGTGTCTCTTAATTAACAGAAGGAAACAGTGCAATGTAGTGAGAACATTGCAATTATTTCCAATTAATCCCACATGCAGTTGGGCAAAGTTAATAATCCATAAAATGACCTAGGATCTAAATATGGAGAAAAATAATCTTTTATCAGACATTTTTTTGTTCCAACAAAAGCAAAATAATTCAAAGGCTAGATGCATACAAGGTCTAAAGATTTTCAGTATCATAAATTCAATCCTAAATATAATCTCAAATAGAAAAGAACAGGATATGTACCATTCAGATTTTAAGAACTCGCAAATGTTTTATAATCTCTATAAATCATCACACATTGATAGGTACCAATTCAAGCACCAGTAATTAAACATTATTTGATTGAATCCACCTTTTGTCATGAAAGAAAAAACACATTCCTGGGCATGGAAAAGCAGGAAGGGCATGCACCTTTAAATTCTATCAGACACTGCCTTTTTAAATTCTTTGAGGATATAAAATGTGTCCTGCACATCTATGAATCCCTAAAAATGCCTCAGAAAACACCTTACCACAGATCTACAATGTTTTTTAGAAATTGGGCTAAAATGCATCACACAAAATGTGCCATTTCTGCCATTCCCTTTTCCCGTTTTTTGTTGTTGCTTATGTGTTAGAGTATCTTGTCTCCTGAGGGTGAACGGGAAACGGGATGCGGACTGGAGCCCATGCCCATGCACACAGGCAGCGATTCATTCAGGGGTGCTTTCCACTGAGTCACTTTGTAGGTGAGGTCAGCTATGGGTAGCCTGGGTGAATTTATGAATCTGGTGTTTCCTATCCATAGTTGTTCATACCTTGGGGAGGAGCTTCTCCGAAAGAGAGTATCTCAGAACTCTCTGACTGTATGAGAAGATTTATTTTTATTAATTCAGGTTCACCTGTGGTATTTTGATTGCAACTCTATATGCTAACGTTTCAGACTACTTTGCATAATTTTCTGTGCTAGTGCATGCCTTCAGCTTTATCAACATCAGGTAGTATTTGCATTTGCTTGTATACTTGTTCTTGGCTTCTGCTGTGCCCTGGGTTCTCATAATGCTGTATCCCCGACTCATACCTGCTGGTGGCTCACCTGTCCCAACATAATTAACAACTCTACAACTTCCCAGAATCCCAGTGTTATACTTAAAGGATTTTTAGCCCCCACTCATTTTAGGTGAGAGTCAGATTCAAGTGCAGAGACAGGAAGTGGTGTGAGAAGGAGCAGTCAACTATGCTATGCCTTGGCTTTCTACTTGCTTCTGTTCACAGTTCTAAATTGTAAGGGGGACCTTTGACCTAGTTTACAGGGGTGATTTATGCCATAACAAGTAGCCATTAATAGCCACATGCAGTGGGCCAAGCCATAGACATGACATAGGAGGCAAGGTAAGTATCACATACTTGTCATTAATTTGCTACTACTCTGGGGCTACTTCTTAAAGGGTCATTTACGCTGGTCTATTTAGGCCATTCATCAGCTGAAAGTTTATCGAAATGTACTGGGACCCAAGGATATTCTGTAGGTGAACTGGCATGGGTGAGTGGCCTTGACTGTGAACTTGGCCCTTAGCAAATAATTCCTCACATGGAGCTGGTGCCATAGGGAGCCCAGTAAGCATGGCATCCAAGTGAAAACTATATCCTTGCTATGCAAACACCTTTTTGAATCCTATTGAAATTCCTAAGGCTAATCTATATAGACATTTTGAAGCCACCACTGTCTTCAGTGAAGAAGTAACAGTCATTTCAGTGCATCCCAATTTTCTGTCTTTGCATTTGCAATGAAAAGGCGGCATGTGTCTATGTCTAACTAATACGTATTGAGAAGCCAGCCTGTTAAAACACTGGAGTTGATCTATTCACAAGAGGCTGAGGGATGTAGATGGCATAAATGAGTGTAACACTTAGAGCTTCATTAAACACGTCCATGAGCACAAAAACCTCTAACCTGTTTGCTTTTTACGTGGCAGAGCCAGGATGAGCTTAGGAAGGACAGGACCCAGGGAGGCTGGAAACGTTTATCACAGTCCATCCCTGGCCACACAGAGCTGCCAGCAGACAAAGCTCTGTGAGCTCTCATGCCCCCTTCCATTCAGGGTTTGATGTGCGTTATGAATTCTAAAGTGAGCTCTGATCAGCCATCTAGAAAGTGATTTTATGTTTACCAAATATTTCACCCTTCTAAATAGAAACTCTGCCAGCTTATTACCCTGTTCTTTAAGTTGTTTTGCAGAAAAGTCAATATATTGAGGCTCTCAGTTAACACACAAACCTCTTACAACTGTGTTTATACATAAGAAATTCATCTTTTAATACAAAAAGACGGGAAGGTGCTTTAAGGAGACGTAACAACTCCATCCTACACCATGAGTTATTTAACTGCGGTAGGAATTCATGTTCCAAGAATCATTCCTTACTTAGTCTAACCCAAAACATCAGTTGTTGGGTATGTGATCTGAGCTGGTGCAACGGGGTGTGCCGTTGCTGTTGTGTGGCAGAGACAGCGATGCTCTTCAGGTTTTATTTTTAAAATTTGGGTAATTATAAGTTAAACTAACAGCAGGGGGAAAGGAATCACTTGTTTGTCTCTCTTATTACAGCTTCTCTCCCCCCAGAACTCTCTCGTTTCTTGCAGCGTTTGTCTAGCTAGCGAGGCACTACTCTGTGTCCTGAGGACTTTAGCATCAGCGATTTGATGACAAACTACATAGTAAACATTCTGTGACAAGTGATTGCCACCCTGACTCATTACACCATGGGAAGAACGCACTCAGTTAATTCAGTACGTTTGCTTGATGTAAAACTCGAACAATCAACAAACAGCAGTTTGGCACAGGCGGAAAAGCTCGGGCCTAGACAGCAGGAAACCTGGCTTTGAGTTCCCTTCTGCCAGGAACTAGCCAGGGCACCCGGGCTACCCCCTGGCTCCCTAGGCCTAGGCTTTCTGAAAGCTTTCTTAGGTTGCATGCAGCTCTGAGATGCTGGGATCCTGGTGATCAGGAGGGTGTAGCAATACAGAGGAGCAGAGCGGCACAAGTGCACAACATAGCTGGCTAATCTACGGCTTTCCTCCAGTTAGTACAGGCCGTGAGTCAGCCTGAGTATTAGCTGAGACTTAGACCGGTGCGGAAAGAGTTCTGGAGAGAGCAAGTGATTACCTGCTGTTAGTAAGTGCGGGAGAGAGAGTGCACACCAAGGGTTTTCATGCTGGGTTATTTAAGGCAACCTCTCTTAGATTATGCAGAAAATAAGACATCCGAACTAAAAAGGCTTTACGGCTGTTGTTTCCAATGGTGACTCATTACCCTTGGACTAGGGAGGGACCACAGCTTTTGGAATCTAGTATCTTGGTTCTAGTTCAGAGTGATTTTGTCACAAAATTCAGCTTCTATGCTAAATATATATATATTTGAGAAGCAATATTATATAACAATTAAGAACGTGGGCCTAATACATAGATTTGTACAGGAATGTTTATGGCAGCTTCATTTGTAACAGCCCCAAACCGGCTATTCGTTGCCCCAGCACCCGCTGACCACTGCGTAGGCAGATTGTGGTACGTCCACACCACGGAGCGCTGTAGCAGTGAGAAGAGATGGGCCGCTGACACCTGCAACATTGTGGATGGATCTCAGAATGCGCTGAGTGAAAGGAGCCGAACAAAAACAGTGTTCATACGGTATACATCCGTTTATACAAAACTACAGAAAGGGCGACTCGTTGACAGTGACAGGGGAAGAGCAGTGGCTGTGTGAAGATGGGGAGATCAGAAAGCGGCATGGGGAGATTTGGGGAGCATGGCTCTGGTCCGTTATCTCGATTGTGGCCATGGTTTCATGACTATATACGTATGTTACATGTTCCCAAATTGTGCACTTTATTCGTTATTTTTTTAAATTTTATTTATTTATTTTTAGAGAGAGGGGAAGGGAAAGAGAGAGGGAAACATCAGTGTGTGGTTGCCTCTTGTGCACCCTCTACTGGGGACCTGACTTGCAACCCAGGCATGTGCCCTGACTGGGAATCAAACTGGTGATCCTTTGCTTCACAGGCCTGCATTCAATCCACTGAGCCACACCAGCCAGGGCTCAAATTGTACACTTTATATGCAGTTTATTGTATATCAATTATACTTCAATACAACTGTTCTAAAAATGAAAACCAACTCTGTCTGTGGTCCCTGGGTGGCTGGGACTGGGGTCCCAGCACTGCCACCAGCTCTCAGGTGCAGGACAGTGAAGCTTCTGGTGGAGGCGGTGGGAGGGGGGAGTGGGGGGGAGTAGGACGGTGGGTTAGAGGGGGCTGGCAAAGCCCTCCTCCACCTGCAGGACTGGGAGTGCTATCAACCGTACCCCCCCACTCTTCACCCCTGCCCACTGTGGGGTGGGTGTGCAGCAAGGAGGAGATTTCTGGAAGTTGGAGTCATTCCTTCATCTGCCCCTGGCATCTTTGCATATATTTAAATGATATATTTTAACTTAAAGGGAGACAGAGGTGGTTTGAATGAATCTTCACTCTGCAAGTGAAGACTCCCACATGGAAAAGTGAATAAAAACACTCTTTCCCTTCCCCCTCAAAAAAAAAACAAAAACTGCAGGAGGCCTGGAGTTGAAACCTAGCCTTACTATGCACTAGCTGTGTAAACTTTGGTGTATTATTAACCTCATGGAAAAAGGAGAGTAATGATAATTTTTACCTCACAAATTTGTCATGAAGATTAAATGACTTAATGCTTGCAAGGTGCTTAATAAGAACTAGCTGTTATTATTTTCCCAGAACCACTGAGACAGGATTCTGTTTCATCTTTACATCTCATTCCCTTAAGATTTGAGTTCATTGGTCCATTTAAGGACTATTAGAGCGAGGCACATGAACGCAGCTTCTCAAATCTCTGCTTAGCACCCTGTCTGGGAGCAGCTTCCCAGCCACACTCTAAAAGAGCACCCCTACCCCAGTCACTCTTCGGACCATTCCCAGATTTATTTTCTTTCCTAACAGTTACCACCATCTGACTTACATATTATAGTGCACGTTGCCTTGTTGATTTGTCTACTCTGTCTCCCTCCCCTGGAGCACAAGCTCCCTGAGACCAGGGACTTTGGTTCACTAATATGAAAGTCACTGAATAAACGTGTTGAATAAGTGAACAACTGCGTCATCTCCCAGAACCTTTCTTGGTGCTGGTGGCAGTACAGTGGTAGCACGCAGTGTTGTCTTTGTTGTCCTTGTCATTGCTGGCTGCCTGTAGAGGTTTATGGTTCCTCCTGATTCTGTGCACCTCGGCCAACACACCGAGGTGGCTGGGCGGGAGGAAGACCTGAAATTAATTAAATCAATAAAGTCCCAATCCCTTTTCCTTCCTGATTCTGCAGAATTAAGAGATTGGATAGGCTAAATAAGTATTTGAAACAGTAAGATAAGGGCTTGAGACTATTGCTAAAATGATGAAGAATAGAAACCTTACAGTTTAGAAAGCTGTGCACATGGTAGCTTTGACGTGATTTATCTTTAGACTATTTCTTTTGTAGTCAACAAGAAGAGAAATCGGACAAACATTGAGACCAAGGCACAAAATCACCCAGCCCTCCACTGTCCCTTCAAAGTAAAGCCAATTTATTCTGGTTTAGGTAACTCAGACCTGCCCAGACTGTCTTTCTCCTTCTTTTTAATTTTATAAATACAAAATAGAAATCTAAACCTCAAAGGATTTTTCTTGACTTGCTTCCACGTTCCTGTGTTGTTCCCCTGCTACCATATATCCTGTAGATGTTATTTCTTCAAGTTTGCAGCTTCAGGAGAGAGGTGAAAGGGCACAGATGCCAGTTCAATGTAATGTCTTCTTCGAAGCTGCATCCAAACAATGCTCTATGAAATATGTGCAAGACCCGCCATTGTACTGCAATCAATCCTCATGTGAGTACTTGAGTTTGATGTCTGTGTGTAAACAGAACGGTGAATTTTTTCTTTCTGAACCTCTCCTTAGGAGTCTGCAGATAATGCTTTATTAAGTCAGTAGCCCAGTTTCAGTGCATACAAAAGACGTCCTGAGTTAGCATTTGTCATCGTTTGTGTTTTAATTATCTCATTTGATCTCTTTATTGTTGCAATTACATTCTGATTTTATGTGCAGACACTGAGTGCCTTGGGCTAGATTAATCAATTAATACTACAATTATTATTATACCATATAAATATACGTGGATAGGTGGCTTGAGTAGCTCCAGATCCATTACTTTAATTTTGAATAAAGAAGAGACTGGCTGTGGAAAATTATTTCAGACTATTTTGAAGCAAAGAGATGACATTTTTCCTAAAGTCCTAAAGGCACATAAGGGGTTTGGCTGGGTTCTTTTGTTCTGTTTTATCTGTGGCTACATCAACATGCTTTCGTTGCTACAAATGTGCATAGCTTTTCAAGGGGCAAGAAGATTGTCTATCTTGTTTTCTGTGATGCTCAACCTGAAATGACCAGGCACTGCTGCCTGATCAAAAGCTCCCAGTGAATAAGGAGGTTGAGCAGGTTGTGAGGACATTAGGAATGATCTCTTTTCAGGCAAAACAAGCAAATATATCTCACGGTCATAGGGTGAGCTTCCAGCTTAGTGCATAGGCCAAACAGATTTTTTCAGGAGCCTATATCAAGTCACACAAAGCACACAGGCTGGCAGCCACCGTGAGCTCTGGGCCAAACACAGAATAGAGCTTGTCCTTAGGGCTTTGTGGTCAGATAGAAACAGAATGAGGAAGCCAGGGTCCTAAGTTCTGTTTCAGTCCTAGGGAAGGTACCCATGTTCCCCTCTCAAACTATCCCCAAACCCAAACACACACAGGTGCACGCGCACAGAATTACCCACATCTACACATTCACACACAAACACATGCATGCCTTAAATAATAAATCAATAGCTGAGATGTTCCCTTTCCTTTGTCTGAACGTCTGTATTGTGACATCACTACTTATATTATACTTTAGCTTCTTATTTATTCTCTAAACCATGGGTGTATTTTGTTCATACATTGGATTGTAGCCATTGGTAACATATATTGAGCCTTTGCAAGGCAGGGTGAGCACTCCTAGGTCTTTGTGCTTTTGTGAATCTGTTTGTGTGAAAATCTGCTTTGTGATTTTTGCCCTTATTTAATTGAAGGCTCTGATGCTGACACAGCCACTTCCATTTCATTCATCCCTCCACACATTCACCCACCCATCCAGCCTTTAATTGTGTACTCCTTGTTTGCAATATGCATGGTGTTATGGCATGTGCTTACTTAGACTCCACTTTCAGTCTGCTCCTACATTTATTTTGGGCCCCTGGACATGTACATTACCTTGCTGTGGAAGACTGCCAGCACTCTCTTTTTAGGAAGAGACCCTCCCTTGAGTTTAGGTAAACATATATGGCCATTGCACTCAAAACTAAGTCCACCGACCTTCCATGCAGCTGGGTTTGACCAGGAGACTAAAGTCAGGCTAAAAGGAGATGAGCCAAAGAAATGTATGTGGCTTCTGGGTCGTCCTCTTTAAAGAGAAAGGTGCTTCCCAAACCTTCTTTCTCCCCTTCCCACCCTGTGAGAAGTGACAATGGCTGGGACAATCCTGAAAGCCACATGAAGGATGGCAGAGGATCAGCCCAGGACCACTCCTTTCTAGGCTGATGTTAGAGAAAAACACACTTCTGTCTTGTCTGAGCCACTGTCTTCTGGGGTTTCTTTGTCACGACAGCATAGCCTTCACCTGAACTCATGCCAATGCCTACATGATGGTCCTTTTCGTCACCTTTCTCAACTCAGGGCACAGCTCAAACTTTTATGGTTAAGGTACTGATGCATCCATTCTCATACCTGGTTACTGGCCAGCTGGCCTTGAATTGACATTTGTTTCCAACCTTTCCAACCAGTTCAAGTCCCAGCTCTCGTCCCCTGTACCTTTCTTTGCAGTGACTCACCACCTAGGGTCCTCATCTGGGGTAGAAGTAACTGCTGAAGGGAAGCATTGCCTGGCTGGCCATGCTGATATACACATGCTGTTATAACAACACAGACAAAGGTAAGGGTTACCGAAGAGTAGAGTGAGGACAGAATGTCAGCTCTCTGGAACTTCGCTTTTTGTGTAGTCCCCAAAGAGGGTCTGCAGACATACAAAAAAAATGCTCTGTTCAAGGGGAGCATTAGGAGGCTTAATCCACAGATTAGAAAGTCTTTTACTTGCAGTATTTGGGGATACAATCTTTTCTTTAAAAAAAAAAAGCAGTGTAAAAACATTAAAAGGAGATGATAGTTATGCTGGCTACTCAACTCAAAAGACGTTGTCATTTGCATCAACATCTTAAAACAATGATTACTCAGTCAAGAAGAGCCACAAAGACATTTACCGAAAGTTGAGGCTGATCACTTAAAAATCACTCAAGAATATTGTCTAAGGACTTCTGGCCAAGATGGAGGCATAGGTAGACACACTGTGCCTCCTTGCATGACCAAAAGAAGGACAACAACAAATTTTAAAACAAAAAAAACCCAGAACTGACAGAAAATCGAACTGTTTGGAAGTCTGACAACCAAGGAGTTAAAGAAAAAACATTCATCCAGACCGGTAGGAGGGGCGGAGACGAGCAGCCAGGCGGAGAGGACTTGTGGCAGGGTGGCGGCTGGTAGTCCGGGAGAGGTGGCTGCTGGTGGACTGGGCTGTCACACATCCACGTGCAGATAAACTGGGAGGAGCAACTGGGGAGCAAGACAGACCCCACAACCCAGAGTTCTAGCTCAGGGAAATAAAGCCTCAAAGCCTCTGATTGAAAACTCCTGTAGGGGTTGAGGAGGCAGCAGCGGGAGAAACTCCCGGACTCACAGGAGAGTTCGTTGGAGAAACCCACAGGGTCCTAGAGCATACACAAGCCCGCCCACCCACCCGGGAATCAGCACCAGAAGGACCCAATTTGACTGTGGGTAGCAGGGGAAGTGACTGAAAACTGGCAGAGAGCGGAGCAAGCAGCACTGTTCCCTCTCGTACCCCTCCCCCACAAACAGCATCACAACGCAGCGACATGGCTGCCCCGTCCTGGTGAACACCTAAGGCTCCGCCCCTTACTATGTACAGGCACACCAAGACAAAAAAAAAAAAAAGGCCCAAATGAAAGAACAGATCAAAGCTCCAGAAAAAATACAACTAAGCGACAAAGAGATAGCCAACCTATCAGATGCACAGTTCAAAACACTGGTAATCAGGATGCTCACAGAATTGGTTGAATTTGGTCACAAATTAGATGAACAAATGAAGACTACACTAAGTGAAATAAAGGAAAATGTACAGGGAACCAACAGTGATGGGAAGAAAATTGGGACTCAAATCAATGGTGTGGACCAGAAGGAAGAAAGAAACATTCAACCAGAACACAATGAAGAAACAAGAATTCAAAAAAACGAGGAGAGGCTTAGGAACCTCCAGGATGTCTTTAAATATTCCAACATCTGAATCATAGGGGTGCCAGAAGGAGAAGAGGAACAGAAAGAAATTGAAAACTTATTTGAACAAATAATGAAGGAGAACTTCCCCAATCTGGCAAAGGAAATAGACTTCCAGGGAGTCCAGGAAGCTCAGAGAGTCCCAGAGAAGTTGGACCCAAGGAAGAACACACTAAGGCACATCATAATTATATTACCCAAGATGAAAGATAAAGAGAACATCTTAAAAGCAGCAAGAGAAAAGGAGA
>VMDR010014897.1:0-22960 GCA_007922815.1 Macrotus californicus | reverse complement strand
TATCTATGATTCTGTTTCTGTTCTGCTTGTTTGCTTAGTTTGTTTTTTAGATTCAATTGATGATAGTTGCAAATTTGTTGCCCTTTTAATGTTCATAGTTTTGATCTTCTTTTTCTTAAATAAGTCCCTTTAACATTTTATGTAATAATGGCTTTGTGATGATGAACTCTTTTAGCTTGACCTTGTCTGGGAAGCATTTTATCTGCCCTTCCATTCTAAATGATAATTTTGCTGGATAGAGTAATCTAGGTTGTAGGTCCTTGCTTTTCATCACTTTGAATACTTCTTGCCAGTCCCTTCTTGCCTGCAAAGTTTCTTTAGAGAAATCAGCTGACAGTCTTATGGGAAATCCTTTGTAGGTAACTCTGTTTTTCTCTTGCTGCTTTTAAGATTCTTTCTTTCTCTTTAACCTTTGGCACTTTAATTATGATATGTCTTGTGGTCCTCTTTAGGTCCAACTTGTTTGGAACTCTCTGTGCTTCCTGGACTTGTATGTCTATTTCCTTCACCAAATTATAGAAGTTTTCTTTCATTATTTTTTCAAATAAGTTTCCAATTTCTTGCTCTTCCTCTTCTCCTTCTGGCATCCCTATGATTTGGATGTTGGTACATTTGGAGATGTCCCAGAGAGTCCTTATATTATCCTTGTTTTTTTGAAGTCTTTTTTTCTTTTTGCTGTTCTGGTTGAAGGCTTATTTCTTCCTTATGTTCCAAATCATTGATTTGAATCCTGACTTCCTCCCCTCCACTGATGTTTCCCTGAGATTTTTATTTCACTTACTGTGACCTTCATTTCTTCCTCTAGTGTTATTGCTGTATTCATTGAGTTCTTTGAGCATCCTGATCACCAGTGTTTTAAACTCTGCATCTGATAGGTTGGTTATCTCCATTTCATTTAGTTCTTTGTCTGGGGTTTTGTTCTGTTCTTTCATTTGGGCCATATTTCTTTGTCTATGCTATTTGGCAGTCTCGCTGTGTTCATTTCTGAGTATTCGGCAGAGCTGCTTTGACTTGCTGTCTTAGTACGGTGTTCTATTGTAGAAAAGCCACCTGTAAATTGCGTAGGTAAGCCTTAGGTAATCACTTGGGCACGGAAACACACTTCACTGTTTCGTGGCTCTGTGTGTGGGAGGGCTCGGAGAGGGGACAATGCCATTGCCTAGCTTCTGGAGGTTTGCCTGGCACTTGCCCCATTTCTAGTCACTTCACCCACTTCCCATATGTGACTGATGCCCTTCCAGCTGTTTCCATAGTGGTGAATCCCAGAGTGGGTGGGCTCATGTATGTTCTAAGTGCAGATGGGCGCTTTAAGCTGACTCCTGAAAATCTAGCAGTTTCTTCCACGGCCCCAGACCCCACTGGCTTTTACAGCCAGAAGTTATGGGGATTTATCTTCCTGGCATTAGAACCCTGGACTATGCGGTCTGGCCTGGGGCTGGGATCGCTCACTCCCAAGATGTCCCTCCCAATTTTTATCCACCACATGTGAATGTGGGATCATCTGTTCCACCACTGCCACCTCCTCTCCATGCCACACTGCATCTCCACACCTCTGTCTCCATGTCTCTGTCCCTCCTACCCGTCTGGATGAATGTGGTTTCTTTAAATCTTTGGTTGTTGGACTTCGATACAGCTTGATTTTCTGATGGTTCTGAGTGTTATTTGTTTTGAGATCTAGTTGTAATTCTTTCAATGGTTGCATGAGGAGGCAAAGCATGTCTACCTCTGCCTCCATCTTGACCTGAACTGATATCACTTTTCAATCAATTCTGTTTCTCTTTGATTCAAATACATTTTGCATAACAAGTACACACTATGTGTTTGAACAGATGGATAGATAGATGAATAAATTCATGAAAGAAACTGTTTTACCTTGCACATATGTACCATATCAGTCAGAATGAGCTAAGTTACACTGTAGAAACAGAAAACCCCATATCCCCACAGCCTGAACAGAAGTCTGCTAAGGATCAGCTGGGGCTTGTGCTTCTGTCTCCAGCACCCAAGTAGATGGGACAGCCACCCTGGAGTGTTGCCAGCACCATGGTAGAAGAAAAGTACATGGGGAATTACACTCTGGCTCTTGAAGGTTCCATTCAGAAGCAACATGTTCTGTTTCTGCTCACATTTTGTTTGACAAAACAAGTCACATGACCACCTCTGACCTCAGGAGGGTGAGGCAGTGCAATTCTCTATGCAACCTAGGGGAGAACTGGCCACATTTGGTGGAAAGCATCATCTGAATACTAACTCTGCAGGGAAGACTCTAATGCTGAAGAGAAAAAAAGTACAGCAATAGAGCATTTGAGTGATGGGAGAGAGAGAGAATTTAATACCACAAGAGACTGTATTCAGAAGAAACAGTATCTGCCCTAGACATAAACTGCTATGAGTAAATTCAGAAGCAAAGCCTAGGGCTTTTATTCTAAAGCAAGACATGACTATTCCAACATAGACCAAACCAATGTGAGACCCCTAAAGACCATTCAGACAAGACCAGGATAATTCTCTTAGTCACACTGATGAAGAATCCTGTCATTTAGCAAAGAACTGGAGGCTGAGGTCAAGTTTAGAGGCGTCTGGTGAGTATGTTTCTCCTTTGGTAGTGTCCACCTGTCACAGACCCTCTATCATAGATAGTTTAACATATACTGTATGACCCGATCCGCCCTTGTAGCCACAGCTGATTGGACCATTTCATCCAAGATGAATCAGTCTGTGGTTCAGGCTGAGCCAATCAGATCTGTTTTTAAACACTCCAAATAGAAGACATAGAGAAAATACTTAGGTCACTTAATTTTTTTATTGAATGCCCACTTAGACATACAGGCCCCCCCAACCCCGCCCTCACAATGCCGATCTCATGCAACCTGGCTATCCTCAAGTCCATATCCCTGGCTGTTCACAAGATTGACAAGAGTACATGTCTACCAGTTTGGTGGTTCTCCTTCCATAGTTGGACTCTATTATTCTTAATTATTTTGCTATTTTAATAAAATTAAACATTTTTAATTAAAATTTTGTCCAGTTTGGTAGCATTCTATAAAGACATCTGAGTTGAGAAACCACCTGCTGATTATTTCAGTGCAGGAACCCAGAGGAGGGAAAACGAGGACCTCCCACTCAGTCCTGTACCTCTTTACAGAACTCTGCCTTTATTTCACGCCCAGTGCTGTGTTCCATGCACATGAGAGAGTTCCTGGGTTCATACCCCCCACCCCACCTATCACAAAGCACATGTGAACACAACTGCAGGCAGATGCTGTGGACGTGTGAGGAACGCTCAGAGACAGACGCTGAAATTGCTTATGCAAAATACATTAGAGTGAACCCTCCTGGTGATTGTCATAAGCTTATACCCCAGAATTTTAGGGGGGTCCAACTTAAGATAGTCTGTCATGCTGTCCCCACAGGCACTTATTTCTTGGCAGGTTGTACATCCAATTTTTGGTCTAGAAGACATTGTCATTTTACATATACTGTATACTCCCATGTGCTCTGGAGATGGTTCCAGTCCATCTGGATTAGGTCACTTTCACAGAGAGAGACTGCCTGTTTTTTGGAATTGCATGAGAATAAATTAAATTACAGAAGGGGAGAAAGAGAAAGAAGAGAAAAGAAAAGAAAAAAGAGAAAGGGTAAGGGAAGGAGGGAAAGGAAGGGGCAACCGTCCCTTTTTAATGACTTTCAAATTTCTAGAAATAGTCACTTTACCATGACTGGCCCATACAATGGTTTCTTAAAGATCCAGAAATTGCCACCTGATTAAAACGTTCTATTTCCAGCCGGGGCCATCAGTGAAAAGACTGGCAGTTAATGGTATTCACAGCAGCTGGAATCACTATGTCATGCTGCACAAAGTGTCTTTATTTCTCCCTAGTGCTTGGCACATAATAGATGCCCATTAAAAAACGGATGACTCTGTTTGTTTTGCTTGTTAGTTTATTTTGTTCATTAGATTCCACATATGAGTAAAATTATATGGTACTTGTTTTTCTCTGACTGTCTTATTTTACTTAGCATAATGCTCTCCAGGTCCATTCATGCTGTCACAAAGGGTAAGATTTCCTTCTTTACCCCCAAGTTATGTTCCCTTGTGCAAATGTACCACAGCTTTTTTACCCACTTACCTACTGATGGACACCTGGGCTGCTTCCAAATCTTGGCTATTGTAAATAATGGTGCAATAAACAAAATAGAAACAGACTCATAGATATAGAGAACAGACTAGACGAATAGCTATCAGAGAGGAGGGGGGTTGAGGAGCTGGGTGAAGGGACTAAGCAAAAAGGCCTCATAGACACAGATAACAGAATGGTGGTGAGCAGAGGGGAAAGGGGGAGGTAGAGGAAGGTAAAGGGGGGATAAATGGTGATGGAAGGGGACTTCATTTGGGGTGGTGAACACAATACAATATACAGCTGATATATTGTAGAATTTTACACCTGAAATCTATATAACTTTATTAACCAATGCCACCCTCAATAAATTAAATAAAAAATAGAAATAGAAATATTTAAAAGCCTCATGAGTCAGATATCAAAACGTTAAGCAGAATCTTTGGGTTAAGGAGGCAAACCTCACTATAGACTCTCCTCTCTGTCTTTGACCTTTTCTGTTCGCGTGTGGTTATTCTTGATCCCTGCCTCTTTCTGTCCTGGGTTCTTGACTACGATCATTGTTAGATCTCTGTGAGCTTACTGGTCAGTGAATCCCATGTGGTAGCCGTGGCTCTTTGGGGTCTTGAGAACAACAAAAGGAGTAGGTCAAAGGCCGTTGTGGCTGGAAAGGGAGAGCTCATTCCATGCAGAGACTCTGCCAGGCAGACAGGCTATGGTCTCCATTGCTGGGTTAGAGATAAGCATTTCTGATCAAGGCGTTTGTGCATCACACGAAGCCCCAGCAGAGTATATATGGTCTTCTCTCAGGAGCAGCCCTCCTCAAAATGGCAGCCCTCCCTTCACCCACCTGCCATCACAGAAATGTGGGTGGGGGGGATATGGTGGAGGTGGGTAAGTAGAGTCAGGAATGTTTAACTTCTAAGCTCCATTTCCATCATAACTGGAGATCTTTTATGCTGTCTAGTTGGTTTGTCAGCCCTGGTGGACCCAGATATTAGAGGACATCACAGCACAAGCAACCACAGAATATTAAAATTATTTCAATTTTAAATTTAAAATTGTTCCCAACAACGGGAGCAGGGATTCTCCCCAGGCGACTTTATTACAGTCTTGCCCAAACCATGGTCACTCTCATGCCATTAATTTTTGACAGATCTGCATTCCACAGCAATTAGAATTTAATCACTTTTTTAATTGGCTCATTTGATTTTTTAAACACATTTATTTTAAAAGGTAATTTTATATTGCATCTATGTTTTCCTCGAATAAAAATTTACTTACTTTTTAAAAAAGGAAACTTTGTTTCAAGACCTCAAGTGTCAAATCAGTATCACCTGCCATAAAATAGAATGAAAAGAGAGAGTAAAGATAAATATAATGACATTTTTACTTATGCCCATCCTAATTGAATAGAATAATTATTTTTTAAAAGTTTTTCTCCTGCCTCAGACTGCCTGAGGGTCTCTTCCATGCGCTCCCTCCATCTGTAAAAACCGTGTGGCATTATATATTTAGCAAACATCTGGACACCACTCCCTGCATGCCATGTGCTGCTGGCGCAGCTTTACAGCTATGGACAGAGGTACTCCTTTAATAGTCTTACCAGGTGGGATGTAGAGTTATTATCCCCATTCTGCAAATGAGAAAACTGAGGCATAGGGCAGTGAGGACTTGTCAGAGGCCACACAGCTAGTAGGTGGCAGAGTTAGGATTTAGACCCAAGTTGTCTGGCAGCAGAGTTTATGCTTCTCACGCCTGGAGCCTAGATCTGGTTTGGAAAATACCACTTCCCACTAAGAGCCAATTCCAGGGCTGGGGCTGGAAAGTACAAGTGAGCATGGGTCAACCAGTTGTTGCTGGAAGCAAGATGGTGTCACAAATGTTAGAGTCTCGTCAAGAGCCCTGAATCTAGCTCTATAGGACGTGTAACGGCCAAATTTGGGGCAATTTTAGCATGAGAAATGGTAGAAGTTGATTGGTGTATGTTGAATGACGAAAATTCCATGAGTTCATAGGGACTCTTCAGACATTGGGAGAGAGGGGAATAGGGGGAGAGAGGGACAGAGAGAAACAGAAAGAACTTCTTTAAGAAGAAAGCCAGCTAATGTAGAGGGAGTAACCGAATGAAAGACTTAGAAAAAGTAACACTTTCAAACTTTCTGTGTTAATAATCAGGCAAGAATTAAGAATGGGTGTGTCCCTGCCCAGGCAAAGTGGTCAGGGAGCAGGAATTGTGGCCAGTGCCAATGCCTGGCCCATGGCTGCCTTTCCGAAGTAAAGGGCGTGGGACTGTGAAGAGTGCCCTTCACAGCAGGAAGCCTGGGGCCACCACCTTAACCAAGTGACAAGCATCTGTTTACTGATCACAGGATGCCCTGAAGTTACACACCGTTGCTACAGTGCACGGTGAAGCACAGGGCATCATCTGTAGAGGGTTTTTGCTGAAAAGGTAAAACATGAATCTAATTCAAATGAATGAGAATCTAATTTAACTGGAATCTAATTTAGACCCAGATCCCAATTCACAGCAAACAGAGAGGGCAGAGGCACAAGTCAAAGGACAAATGGGAGAGCGGTCAGACAAATCCAGGATGTGGGACGTTCTATATGGACAACTGGTGCAGAATCTACAAGAACTCGATGTCCTACAAATACGTATGTGTTGTTGTTGGTGGTAGTGGTGTATCTAGGCTAAAAGACACAGCAAAGACAATAAACAAATATTTTACATGGATCTTGATTGGATAGTGGGTTTAAGTTTTTTTTAAGTGCACTCTTGGGACAAATGAGGAAATTTGTATTTGGATGTTAGACGTTATGGACTCCTTACTTTGTTTGGTGTAATAATGATGTGGTTGTGTAGGAGAGTGCCTTGCTCTTAGGAGACTGACCTATTAAAACGTGAAGAGTTGCCCTGACTGGCCTGGCTCAGTTGGGTGGGTGTCATCCCACAAAGCAGAAGGCCACCAGTTCAATTCCTGGTCAGGGCACATGCCTGGGTTGTGGGTTCAGTCCCTGGTTGGGGGCATGTGAGAGGCAGCCATGCAATGTCTCTCCCCCTCTCTTTCTCCTCCCCTTCCCCTCTCTCTAAAAATAAATAAAATCTTTATTTAAAAAAACTGAAGAGTCATGGTATCTGTGACTTGAAATAGTTCAGAAAAAAATACACATGTATACAAATACAAGTAGATAGAGACAGGTAATAAAAATAATGATATTAGCTTTTGAATCTAGGCAATCTTTATTGCATTACTTTTACAGTTTTGCTGAATATTTGAAAATTTTCATAGTATCAAGTTGAAGAAAATAAGATGAAATCTGTGCTCTTAATGACCCCGCCCTGCCGCCTGAAGTTAGGCGGGGAGGCTGCAGTATCCTGCGAGCCTGCACATGCGCCAGGCAGGGCCCTGAGGCTGCACGCCGGGAACACACTGGCACAGTGGGCCCACGGATGAGGGAATAAGTGCAGGCAGTGGAGCTGTGATACTGTCCCTCGCTGGAGCAGTGACCATGCCCAGCTCTCTGCTTGAGCGGGAGACCAGAATGCTCCTGCTTTGCTGAAACACCCCAGCTTGCTCTGTTGCACTCAGCCCACCTCGGTTTCGGCGCCATGTACAGACAGTGGTCACAGGGTCACCCTTGCCCCCACCCCACCCTGCATCTCACAGCAGGTTAGAAGGGGCTTCCAAATCACCTGGTGCCTGCAGCCTCCTTTTCTAACTGCTCTCCTTCCTCTGATGCACAATGCACTGTGACATTCCCTTGCAGATAATATGCTACAAATCTGCCCCACCCTAGACCAAATGCAAATGCCCTCCTGCGGTAAGAGGGGCGTGCCACAGGGCTCCAGGAATTGAAAGTTAAGGCCTGGTGCCTGCAGCCTGGATGGCTAGCATGACTCTTATCAGAACACTTTCTCGGAGATTAGGCTGCCTGTCACCAAACATATGCCTTCCCTTGACTGCTGGGTCAGAATCAGGCTGAGCATCCTCTATAAGCCTCTGATGGCTGAAATGTGGAAATGTGCTGCAGGCCCTGTTGAGGATGATGGTCACAGGTGAGTAGAGACTGAGCTGAATCCATCACAGGGAGTGACCGGCAGCCGCCACAGACATTTCGTCCAGACAGCGATGCTTCAGAATTTCTCAGGCCCTGTCCTGGGCTCTGAGCTCCCTTCTGGGTTACTAAAGAGCATGCCCCGCCTTGCCTTATGTTCAGCAACCAGGAAGTCCTGTGTGTGATCTAGACTCAGTCAATTGTGCTGTAGTTTGAATCTATTTCTTTGTTTTCTTTTTGACTGTTTTGTTTTTCAAAAATTAAATAGTACTCCTATAGTCCTTCCTTTGGGGTGACTAAGTCCACTTTGCTTAGAATTTTCTTTTACCACAGAAAGTCACATATACAAGGAAAGCCCCCAGTCCCTGGGAAACCAGGAGGCTTGGTCTTCCCATCCTCCTTCCCTCCCTCCTTCGAAACCCCGAGAGGAATAGTCCCTGCCTGTGGTATTTCTCTGCACAGACACATCCCAGGACATGAGTGTCAGTGTCCACAAAGATCAGCATTTGTTTCACTGAGGCAGATAGTATGCACGGTGCATCTTATATCTTACCTTGGCCAGTCCTCACCAGGCCTCTGAGGGGGTTGTGTTACCTGGATTTACAATGGAGAGGACCAAGGTGGGTTCAGGTTGCAGCACTTGCCCAGGGTCACTGCTGGAGAGTGGGGGAGTTGGGCTTCTAACCCAGATTAGGATGGTTTGGTGCCAGATCCTTTCCGCTCAGCCACCCTGGACACAAGGTTGCAATTGCCTGTGGTTTCCAAGACTGAGATCATAGTCTGTGGGCAGGACTCGAGGCCTGCCAGTCAAGAATTTGTGTTCTCTCCATCCCTATGTGGACAGAGAATAAAATCTGGAATAATGCCTCGGTCTTTCACACTCTCTCCAGAACCCGCGAATCCTGACCCTGCTTACCTTTCCCTCCTCACCTCTCCCACTCCCCATAGGACGCCTTCGCCACCCTGAACCCTGTACCTTTCCCAGAAGCTCCACGCTCCTTCCTGCCCCTGCACATGCTGCTCCCTCTGACCAGAGCACCTTGTCCATGACTAACCTCTACTCAAGCTCCACAGCACAGGGTCGAACAGGCCTACTGCCTGGCCCCCGCCTAGCTTCCTGCACAGACTGCCTACCCCATACCCCCAAAGCACCAGGAGAAACAGTCCAAGTTAGACCTAAACCCTTGGTTAAATTTCTTGCTCTCTCTGAGCCTCAGTTTCCTCATCTCTAAAACAGGTATGATGCAAGGAAAATCCCATTTTACAGAAGAGGAAGTGGAGGCACAGAGAGTAAATGACTAGCCCAAGTCCTGCTAGATATTGAGCGGTGGGTGGCCCAGGGATCCAAACCCACACACTGTGATTTGAGAGTCCAGGTTCTTAATTACTATTTTAGTTAGCTGCTAATGCTGTGTAGACAATGAATGGGCACTGGCACAGAGAGCTGGTGGGAGGGGCTTATCAGGGAAGACCTCTAGCAGGCAGGCAGGCAGGCAGGGGAGAATCTGGCCCACAGGATCTCAGTCCTGGCCGCTCATTAGAATCACCGAAGGACAGTTTCCATAAATGCAGTGCCTGAGCCCTAGTCTAGAGCAATTCAGTCAGAACCTTGGTGGGTCAACCCAGGCCTCCAGGAGCGTCCAGCATGCAGGCAAGGTTAAGAAGTGTTCTCAGGGAGAAAGGCATTGCAGGGAGCAGGAGCGTACCTCCACTTTTTCCTGGGAGTAACACTCGTGTCCCCCACCACCATCCCTTGCTCGCTGTCTCCTATTCTCCCTGCAGCCCTGCCCTGATGTATAACCAAAGGAATTAAAGCTCCATTTAGGGAAAAGGTTAAGAGCTGCTTTCACCTCCTAAGTTAACAGGAAGCCAGGATGGGGCTGAATCAATGCAGCTGCCCACCCATCAGGCCCCCTCGTGACAAATGACGTTCTGAACTGGTATCTCTGCAGATACTTCTAAGCTGACCCTCGGAGACAGCTAATAAAAGACCAACTTGTCCTCCAAGATTAACGACTAGAGAGGAAGAGGGAGGGAGGGAGGGAGAGCGGCGGGCAGTGGCTCTAGAAACCTCTGCGGCCCCTGAGCCCTTTCCTTGCTGCAGTGAGGAAGCTACTGGACAGAGAGCATCACCAGCTCGGTCGCTGATTGCAACCTGCCCTTCTGCAGGGAAGCCTGTCTGCGCTTCTTCCTGTGCTCTGTGACCCCACCCCTGATGCCACCCTGCCTCTCTCCCAGCATTATCTGCGCTCCCCCTTTTCTTGACTTTTCTCTGCAAAACTGTTTTCCATCCTGCTGTCCACTCTTCTCTCAGCTGCGGCCTCTGGGTGTTTTCTTTCCTTTCCTTTTCTTTTTGTTTTTAGATGTTATTGATTGATTAATTTAGAGAGCGGAGAAGGGAAGGAGAGAGGGAGAGAAGCATCAGTGTGAGAGAGAAACATCAATCAGTTGCCTCTCCTACGTACCTGGACTGGGGACCAAACCCATAACCCAGGCAGGTGCCCTGACCAGGGATCAAACCAGGAACCTTTTGCTTTGCTGCACGATGACCAACCAGTTGGGCCACCCGGTCAAGGCATCTCTGGCATTTTCCATGCCTCTCTGTCTGAGCCTTTCCTAGCTTTTCCTCTTTGGCTTTTTCTGCTCAGTCTTTCAATTTTCTCTTTCTGTTTTGCTCCTCTCTCTTAGCCTCTCTCCTTCAGTGAGGGTATGTGTGTGTGTTTGTTACTGGCTTTCTATCTCTGTTTTGCTCTGCGTCTGTCTGGCTCAGACCCTTTTTTTGCCTCCGTCTCTCTCTGCCTCTGTCTTCCCCACGACAACCTCTGTGTCTCTGCCTCTATCTTGCTTTTCTCTGCTCCCCTCTGGCTGTGGAGTATCTGTCTTTCTGTCTCCCTCTCTGTCTCTCTGCTTCTTTGATATTTGCACTTCTATCTATTTCCATCTTGTTTCCTGTCTCTGTCCCCTCTCTGCATCTTTCCCCATGTTTGTGTTTATCTCCAGTCCCCTCTCTCCCCTCCCTTTCTATTCTCTCTGTCTCAGTGCACTTCCCATCTTTGTCCCTTCTAGGGGCACCGGCAGTCTTGAGGAGAGGGTCCTCTTCTCACCGTGGATGTAGTCAGTGGTGGGTGGAGCTGGGGGTGGGGAAAGGCAGCCATCCCCAGTCCTGCCTTTGTAGCCAGTACCTGGGCCCACTTGCTGCCTGGTGGGGGGTATCCCCCGAATCTGAACTTGTTCTGCTAATGGGACCCCTGCAGGATCTTAATCACTTCCCACTCCACTCTAAGGCCTTTTCCTCAGAAAAATACAGATGTAACCCCTCATTCCTCAACTTTACTTTGCCCCATCGGTGTTCGTGAGAGCCCATATTTACAACTTAGAAGCCTCAAGCCGCCAGCCGTGTTTATTACTTAGTACCTGCAGCTATGATTTACTAAGAGCACGTGGCCTGCCGTGTAGTGTAGTCTGCATATGTAACACGTTTTCACAACAATCCTGCCAAGTAAATGTCATCACCCCCACTTTTCAGGTGAGGAGACTAGGGATCAGAGACATTAAGACACCTGCCCAAAGTCACACAGCTAGTTCAATGGCAGAGGCCGAATTCAAGCCCATCTGGGTGAGCCTGACCTTTCTACTCAGTCTTTCAGTGCTGTGCTGTTCTAAGAGATAACCATTAACCGAATGTGGCTATTGAGTTTCTCCATTGTACTCGCCACACTTAAAGGCCATGCATGTCTGGTGGCGGCCACGCTGGATAGTGCACATACAGAACATTTCCATCTATGCAGGAAGTTCCATGCTCAGCACTGTTTAAATAAACATGGAGGAGTTCTCTGTGTTGCCTTTGTGGAAGAACAAAATAAAACAGAATCTTGAAATAACCCTGGGACCATCCCTGGCCCCAGTCCTCACCATGTGAGAGGTTGCAAGGAGGAACCTGGACAGAAGTGGCAGTCCTGTTTCTGAATACCTGCAGGCTATGTCACCTGCACCATTGCAAACCGACTTTACAAGCCTGTCTGTATCAGGACTACAGAAGAACACTCTGCTTTCATTAGTGGGAGGTGGGGGTGGATGTGTGTATTCTTCTCGAAGGCAGACAAAGTACAATCTTATGCCAGAAATTGAATTTTCTTATTTCAGCTGGTGTCCAGGGCTTTGAACCCTTTCACAACATGAACAGCTTATCTTGTTCCACTCAATCAAAAACATTTCATAATACTGGCTCCTTCCACAAGGTCACCTTGAAATCTCTTCCCTGCTCGAAGCATCCTGAATCTTCCTTTCCTTAATAGAAACATTCTTGAAATCTGAGTAATATGGACTTGCCCAGCCATGTTTGCTATCCAGGAAAATAGTACCTTGCCTCTGTGTAACAAGTCACCAAGAAGAAGGAAATGTTTACAATTTCTTGCAAAGTTTACCAGTCTGGGCAATCCAAATACCCCAGCCTCCTCCAGCATACCTATTTAGGTTAAGAATCTTGGTTTCACGTAAATATCTCCCCAGCAACTCTGGCCCCCCATGTGTCTCCGGACTAAGAATGCCTTCTCTCCTATAGTTTTCATGACCTCTTGTGCTGCTCTGCTGGGCAGCAGTCATTCTTGACATAGGGTTCCCCTCTCCTGATGAGTTTGCCTCACGTTTGGGCACCAAAGGGTCCCTCTAGCTCTGATGGTTGCCATCCCAAGCCTTTGGATGTCACAGCTAGCTTGTGGTTGAGGAGAGAATTGTTCCTCCCCTCTCTGCCTTGTTTTGGTACTCAGTGACCCACAACAGTGTTATCTGGCACCAAAGAGTTAGTGTTTTCCAGAGCCCTTCTTACAGGTTTACTTCCATCTAACAGTGTAGTGGTTAAGAGCATGTGCAATGGAGCCAGGGGACCTCAGTTTGAATCCCAGCTGTCACTCACCTACTGGTTGGATGACTAGATGTTAGTTAGTTAACCTCTAGGTGCCTCAGTTTCCTCATCCGTGATGTGGAAATGGTCATGCCGACCTCCTAAGTGGGAGGACTGAATTAGCTGTTGCTGCTTACATCTCCGTCGGCCCTTTGGGCTCAGAAATGCCTTCCGGTGTAGTTTTCACCCACAACCATCACACCACACTCAGAATCTCTACCCGCCCAACCACGAACCATTTTGTCCCTGCCTTGTCTGGGGAAGCTGACCCTGTTTCCCTGTCTTCTGGGAGGCCTTTGTCCTTAGTCTTTTCCCCTCAGACCTCAGGTTAAGTCAACATGGTGGCTTAAAGCACCTGGAGTCTCAAAACATGGAAACACACTATTGCCCCAGTCGACTTTCCTCTGGCTGTCCTGTGTCCTGTTTGACTGAGTCCTCTCAGTCTTAGCTCTTTTGGATACAGTTTATCCTGACCACCTGCAATTCACACCTGTTTCACCTTTCTTCCTGCTCTCCAGCCTCCATGACACCCCTTACTCTGACTTCCCGAAACTCATCTTCCCCCCCACCCCACCCCACCCCTTGCTAGACTGTGCTCCAGTACACATGCTTGGCATTCAAAAGCACCGTCTTGCTTTGGACAGTGTCAGCATTTGCACACAGCTCAGAACATACACTCCTGCCTCTGGGGGCCCCCCATCTGTGGAGGCGGAGAGCACAAGGGTGGACACAGGACCCCTGCCTCCCCAGTTTGCTCTGCCAGTACAAGGTGCTGACAACTTCAACAATTTTCTTTTACAGCAACCTCAAATTCCTTTTCCAGGCTGGAGGGACTCATGACTTTCGTATTTAACATGTGCTCTCCCTCTCTTTCGGTTCATTGGCTCCAGACTTATGATCTTGCATTTGTCTGCATTATGCTGCCTTTTCCTCTGATGGTCTGAGTCTCCCACAGTAACCAAGGCCAGTCCCATCCCAATGCTTTCCGGGTGTGTGTATGCATGTGTGTGCATGCATGTGCATGTGTGTGCATGCCTGAGGTACCTGTGCACTGTGCATGCATGGTTCCCATCAGGGTAGGTCCTGGGATAGTGAAGTGAGTCCTGAGTTCCAGGCTGGGAGGAAATCTAATGCTGCAGAAACTATATTTATGCCTCAGTTTGCTGATGTGTTGAGTGGGAATAATAACTACCTCATAGTTATTGCGAGGGTAAATAAGATTAATATCAGAGCAGTGCTGGCATACAATCAACATTATATAAACACTTGTTATCATTATTGTTATCGTGACATTTGCTCAAGAAGTTACATCAGATGAAGTCCCAAGATTCACAGAATGATAAAAAAATGTGGTCACCATTATCGAGTACCCACTAGGATCTAAGTACTATGTGCTAAGCACTTTATTTTCAACAAGAAAAGCCCCTATTTCCCTGCTCTGATTCCAAAATATATACTGGTTGGAGGAAAAGCCAGATTGTTGGATAAAACTGAAAAGCGTAAGTGCCTAGCAGAGTGTTTCTAATTCCTGGTGAGAGCTTAATAACCATTAGTAAAATAATGAGGGATGGTTAAACAAGGTCTACGTGCAGTACTCAGTCCAACCACTCTTAATGTTTTAATGTGTGCACTTCCATACATGCAGCTATAAACCTTGATCCTTTTACAAAAGTACGATTATATTGTACATAATGATTTGTGAATCCCTTTTTATTTTCACTTACCAATTTATCATAGCTATATTTCCGTGCTGGTAGCTATAGTATGAATAACATATAGATGTTCCTCAACTTATGATGGGGTAACATCCCAATAAACCCATCGTAATTTGAAAATATTGTGAGTCAAAAATGCATTTGATATACCTCACCTAGTGAACATCATAGCTTAGCCCACCGACCTTAAATGTGCTCAGAACACTTACATCAGCCTACAGTTGAGCAAAGTCATCTTACACAAACTCTGTTCTGTAATACAGTTTGGGTATCTCATAATTTAACACGCATATCGCTTTCATACCATCGTAAAGTCAAACAATTGCTGTTGAGCCACTGTTAAGTCAGGGACCACCTGTATACTCTGTGGTTTTTAATTCTCCAGTGTGGGTCACATTATAGTGGACGGATGGGAAAGACATTTCCTTAAACTTATAAAGTTAGTACCTGTCTAGTTAAAAGAAGAATATAGAATTTGTCCCTGGCTGGTGTGGCTCAGTGGGTCGAGCACTGGCCTGCGAACCAAAGAGTCTCCAGTTCAGTTCCCAGTCAGGGCACATGCCTGGGCTGCAGAGTCAATTCCCAGTCTGAGTGGGTACGATCCCCAGTCCAGGTGCTCATCAATTGGCAGGCAACCAACTGATGCCTCTCTCTTGCATCCATGTTTCTTTCTCTCCAAAGGCAATGAAAAAATGTCCTCCGGTGAGGATATAAGTAAGCAAACAAACAAACAAATAAGTCTCACCTTGGTTTTTAAGTCCCAGTTTTTGTCATTTCACAGTTTCAATCTCATAGGCTCCTTAACGCCTCCTCCCCCACCCCTTCCACTTTAGGAAAGGGGAACTTCAGAGACTAGGGTGGTTCCTGTCTTCTCTGCCTACTGGTCATTCTGTACCATTGCAGCATCTCAGTGCCTTTCCCTTCAGCTCAGGAAGCACTAGAGTTGGTCAGCAAGCAGGGAGGGACTTTCTTGTAAAGGCCTCCAAACTTAATGAACTCTTGGCAGCCCATGCCCACCTCATTTGGGTAAGTGAGAAGAGGCAGAGAGAGTCTGTCTTCACCAACATCGTACCTCCCCAGAGGTGACCTCCCTCTCCCTCCCTGTCTTTTGATATATTGTGTGGGGCCTGGGGAGAAAGGATCAGTGCTGGTTCTACTGAAGTAGTCCCTCCACCTAGGATCTGCTGAAGGTCTCTTGTCTCAGCTTGTGAGTGCCAATTGTTAGTCTCCCTTCTAAATACCATGACAGGGAGGGCACATTGGTGCCTGGAAATCAGCCCTGGTGGCAATATTATGCCATGGAAATTGACATTATCTGACCAACTGCCCCATCCCTCACCCCAAAGCTGATTGTTAAATATTTACCAGCACACCCCTGCCTCGAACCTGCCCAACAGTGGTGGTCACTGTACTTAAAATGTGGGATGCTCACTCTCTTCTTGTTCTTGGCCTTTAAAGGTCAATTATGGGAGCTCAGGAAGGATTTCACCATCATAACAAGCATTGCATATTATAAATGATACTTTGAAGAGCAATTTTTTTACATTTAACCCGCCCGTTTGAGTGATTATTTCCTTTGGCTAAGTTCCTGGAAATGGAAATGCTGAATCCAAAGGCATGTCTAGTTTAAAGTTCCTGATATATATGGTTCCGCTGCCCTCCAGGAAATATGGACCAATTTACACTCCCCTCACGTTCATGCCTAGCATGTTGTGCCCTTGCCATAGCTAAATATTATGGTTTAAAAATATACTTTTTAGTCTTTTAGGACAAAATTTATTTTGTTTTCAAATGCACTTTTTTGACTGCCAATATGTTTGGACAGTTTTTTAGAGCATTCACTGTATTGATTCATAGCATTTCCTGAATATCCTCTTCTTTCATGAATTTCCAAAAAAGCAAGTGAGAAGGGCCCCAAGCAGGGGAAGCCAGGGAAATGGAGGACCACTGTGTCACCTGGCCCCCATGTGCCCACCTGCCCTGAGCTCTGCCTGAGCAGAGCACAGAGATGGGCACGTCTTACAGACACTTTTTCAGAGGCCTCACTGTAATTAAAAACTTTCTTACATGATACATTGTCTACAAAAGTAATTCACTCAGAATGTTGATTTTGCGGTATGGTTGCAGAGTTCCCATAAACAGGGGTGTCAAACTCATTCTCACCAGGGGCCACATCAGCCTTGCGGTTGCCTTCAGAGGACCGAATGTAGTTTTAGGACTGTATAAATGTAACTACTCCTTAACAGTTAAGCGAGACCTTGGCACTGTGGCCGGGTAGAAACAAGGTGCCGGGCTGGATAAAACAAGGTGGAGGGCTGGAATTGGTCCACGGGCCTTGTGTTTGCCACCTGTGCCATAGGAAGTCTTGTTCCAGGATCTGTAGCTTTCTGGTCATGGTATATCTGCTAGCAGCTTTGTGAGGATTATGTTACCATACACACTCGTATTCCTGAACACACACACTCTCATGTCTGGACACACATGCACACATAGCCATATAAAGATTCTACATACATATACCAGGACATACATGCACCCTCATACATGCAGTCTTTTCTCCCTGTCACATTGGTGCTGCTGACATGTTCAACCTCCCTCGGCTCTTCAAACATGCCATACTCACTCTTTCCCTGAGAACTCTGCATGCTGTTTCTTCTGCCTGGGATCCTTTTCCTTCCACTTGCCATCTGACTGAGTCTCATGCACCCTTCATGTCCTGGTTTAAAGGTCACTTCCTTCAGACACCTTCCCTAGTTCTGCAGGCCACCTTGGGACCTCTGGCCATGGCTCCCGTTGTTCACTTTTCTTCCCATTTTGTGACCCTCACTGTACCTTCTTACAATTGTTCCATGAGATCAGGGGTTTGTATCTGCTCTGTTCTCAGCTGTGTCCCCAGAGCCTAGGAAGTGTACTCAGTAGGCATGCAAAAAATAGTTATCCAGTGAATGAGTAGTCTGGGGAAACTGAGGCTCTGGATGACTAAAGGATGTGTAGCTAATGTAGAAGCAGGACTAAAATGCCCAGAGTCTGACTCCAGAGATCACATTCTTTATCCTCTGTCCCTTGACTCTTCCCCTCACAGACTCTTGATTTTTCAAGCAATTTTTTAATATTTATAAACATAGGTGCACACACATGCATAAACCAATAGGTATTTATATCACCTTCCAATTGGGAGTTTATTCATCTATCAGTCATTCATCTTCTCCATGATCCTAGCTCCATGAAGAAAGAGATTCTTCACCTTGTTGGCTGTTATAATCACCTCTGCACATAACACAATAGCTGGCCCATGGCAGACACTCAAAAGTACATGTTAAATAAACAGACAAAATTGTTCAATAAACAATCGCTGAGCACCTACAAGGCATTAGGCTCAATGCTAATGGGGTTGCAGAGATGAATGAAAACAACCGTTGACCTCAAATATCTCCCTGGCTTGTTGGGGAAACAATCAAATAAATCTTTGCCCTTTGGGATATGCAGACAGTCTGGTCCTTTCCTCATGCCTGTGCACAGACCAAAGGCACACACACACAACTTCATGTGTGACCGAAGCTCCAAACGCCCCACACACATACATCTGCATGCCCAGGCCCCCTGTCCAACCTAGAAATAAACAGGTTGCAGCATTTGCAGCCCAACCTGATTTGTTTCATCCGAGTTTAATTTCAGCCCCTTCATGTGGAACTTGCAAAGCCTCCTGGAGGAGATATCCATAGCAACTGTGGTAACCATCTGAAAAGGAAGATGTTAACCTTTTGGAGCCTGCTGCCCACTTTGTAGGTCCCCCTTAGTATATTTACAGTGTTTCTTAGGATCTTGGAACTCAAGTGGCACTCTGACTCAGGGAAGAGCTGCACTGGGGAGTGAGGAGGGCCAGGAGGATACCTACTTTCTGAGCCCAGGATCTGGGCTCCTGGGAAAGTTAGTGCTCGATGACATAAGCCTGGTGCCAGCTGGTGTTTAGAGCTAGAGGCAGAGAGAGGGGCTAGGATGATGTGGGAATCAGCCTCAGTTTTGCCCCCAAGCTGCAGTCTGAACTTTCTGAAATTACCAAAAGGTCTCACTCTGGGTCTTGCTGCCTCCAAGTTGACCTTTTCAGTAAGAGTGAAAAATGCTCAGTGTCTCATCTTCGAGTCCATAATGGATTGTTTCTTCTAGCAGGTCAGCCATTTCTATTCAATTCTGACCTTGGGCGTGCCACTCCAATTTCCTGATCTCACCCATGGGGCAGGGAGTTCATGTGAGAAAGCTCACAGAAGGGGGAGGCTCCAACATGCAGCGTGGATGGGGGAAGATACCTCATTTCCATTTCCTGTTCACAGGGGATGCTTGGTGAAGAGGAGAGGTTTGGGGGCCACTCAGACTTGGGTTTAAACTGCAGATCCGTTCACATATTTGGTTTTTTCATTGGCAAAATGGACACAGTGATACATTCGTTATAAATCTATTGAGAAGATCAAAGAAAATCACATTTGTAAGCAGTTTAGCTCTGTGCTTGCAATATAGTAGGTGCTCAATAAATAGTAGTTGGCTTTCTTCCCTATCCTGCTGTCTGCTACCCTCCACTCTATGCCAACTACAGACATAGATATGAAGGAATCCAGCCCTTGAGGGGCTGTCGGTTTAGCAGACCAGACAGATGAGCAAACAAATATTATGAAACAGTGAAGGGAGTGGCTGATTCAACCTGAGGATGGCAGGGAATGTCACCAAGAAGAACTGACATTAACCCAGGGCACAGTGACCAAGCAGAGTAGAGGGGGATCCATTTCCTGTGGAGCAGTAGTTCTCAACTACAGGTAACCCTGCCCCAGGGGACCATTGCCAATGTCTGGAGATGTTTTTGGTTGTTGAACTGGTGATAGAGCTTCTAGTATGAAATTAGCCAGAGATGCTGTTCACATGTTACAATGCACAGGGCAGGCCGTCACCACAACAAAGAAGTATCCAGCCCTAAATATCAGTAGTACCAAGGTTGAGCAACCCTGCTGTAGAGTATAATAATATTCTTCATCGTGAAAATCATAATCACTACTGATTACTGAGTACCTACTGTGTACCAGACACGGCTCTCAGGGTCTTCTACATGCATTATTGTTAATTATCGCAGCCAGTAGAAGGGGTAATTCTCAATGACTCCATTTTAAAGCTAAGGAATCTGAGGCTCAGAGAGATTAAGAAACTTGTCTGAAACCTCCCACAGAATCAGAGATCAAGTTTGGAAGTCAGGTCCACCTAACTCCAAACACCACCTTTTATTTTTGCTTTTTAACATACCATGCTGTCTGAAACATTTATTGTGGAAAGATCTGGTGCTTGCCTTGACCACCCACTGGACATGCAGTATGTAGGTTGGGTAAGACTAGTTTCACAATTCAAGGAAGAGGAGATACTGCTGCCTTTGAAGGTGTCACCTTGGGTCCTCAGGCGAGGAGAATAACTCTGGCTCAGCCCAGTAACAAGGCACTTCTATGGGCGGAGAGTAACAGAAGGGAGCAGCTACTCCTTCCTATCCCCTCAGGTCTTGATGGAAATTCTGCTACTGCTGCTACTACTGTGATTACTACCACTACTTCAGCTAATAATTAGTGAACACTCATCTAGTTTTGGCTTCTCACTTCATATTGTGTGCGTCTCCCCAGCAACCCAGTGAAATGGGTATGATAGCCTCTGTTTCACATGTACAAACCTGAGGCCATGGAAGGGGCAAACATATGAGGGAAGACTCGTCATTGAACCCATGTTATTCTATCAGTGGTTCCCAGCTGGGGGAAGTTTTTCCCTCCTGGGGGGACATTATCTGAATATCCAGATATTATCTGGTGACAGTTTCGATTGTCACAACTGTAACAGGAGTATAACTGGCAGGTAATGGGTTGGAGACCAAGGATACTGCTAAAAACAACAAGGTCCTACATTGACAAGACAGCTGCCCAGGAGACAGAATTTTCTGACTTCACTTGTCAGTTGTGCCAAGCTTGAGAAGAGAACCTTGGACTCTACTTCAAAAGCTCCTATTCTTCTCTGAAGGCTTTACCTGTTCAGCACGCAATGTGACTAACAGTTTCAGGATTGTGTTCAGTAGATGTTTATTTAAACTTTCCTGAGGAATTTAGCATCTATGTTCATCAGCAATATTGTCCTTAGTTTTCTTTCTTTGTTGTATCTTTATCTGGTTTTGGGGTTAGGATGATGCTGGCTTCATAAAAAGAATTTGGGAGTTTTCCCTCTTCTTGGGTTTTTTGGAATAGTCTGTGAAGTGTAGGGGTTAGCTCTTCCTTAAATGTTTTATAAAATTCTCCTGTGAAACCGTCCAGTCCAAGGCTTTTGTGTGCCAGGAGTTTTTTGATCACTGCTTCGATTTTGTCAGCTGTTATTGGTCTGTTCAGGCTTTCTGCTTCTTCTTCATTAAGTTTTAGAAGTTTATATTTTTCTAGAAATTTGTCCTTTTCACCTAGGTTTTCAAATTTCTTGGCATATAGTTCTTGGTAGTAATTTCTTACAATCCTTTGTATTTCTATCAGAGAGATGCAAATTAAAACCACAATGAGATACCACTTCACACTGGTCAGAATGGCCATCATAAACAAATCAACAAACAAGTGCTGGTGACGTTGTGGAGAAAAGGGAACCCTAGTGCACTGTTGGTGGGAATGCAGACTGGAGCAGCCACTGTGGGAAACGGTATGGAATTTCCTTGAAAAACTAAAAACAGAATTGCCTTTTGACCTGGCAATTCCACTGCTGGGATTATACCCAGAATCCTGAAATGCCAATTCAAAAGAACCTATGCACCCCAATGTTCTTAGCAGCACAATTTATAACAGTCAAGTGTTGGGAGCAACCTAAGTGCCCATCAGTCAATGAGTGGATCAAAACACTATGGTAAATTTACACAATGGAATACTATGCAGCAGAGAGAAGGAAGGAGCTCCTACCCTTTGCAACAGCATGGATGGAACTGGAGAGCATTATGTTAAGTGAAATAAGCCAGGCGGTGAAAGACAAATACCATATGATCTCACCTAAAAGTGGAACCTAATCACCAAAGCAAACAAGCAAGCAAAATATAACCAGAGACATTGAAATTAAGAACAACCTGACAGTAACCAGAGGGAAGGTGGGGGAGGATAATGGAGGGAAAGTGGAAAATGTTGTCAGGAACATGTATAAAGGACACATGGACAAAGCCAAAGAGGGGTAGGATCAAAGGTGGGAGATGGGGATGGCTGGGGTGGAGAGGAGTGGTGGCGGGGGGGAAATGGAGACAACTGTACTTGAACAACAATTTTTTTAAAAAGTTTCCTAAGGACTGAAAACTCCATGCATCATTCCTGGAAACACAGAGGAGCAGCATGAAAGTTAAAAATTCACTTTTGACAAATGGGATGAGTTTTGTGACAAAACTATGAGAAAGGCCAGGAACCTGAACATTGCGAATCCACCTTTTTATGGCTGTGTGAGGGGTTTGTTTGTTTTTCAGATGGAAATTGGGAAGGTGAGCAGTGAGCCATAGTGAAATATTCATGACCCCCATCTAATTTCTAATTCAATTAAAAGGTGTTAATGTAGTTTACTGTGACAATTATTTTTGTTAATGAATATATTTAAATGCTTATCAGCAAAGGTGATAAGGAGTGCCCACAAGACCCAGCTACAAACTTGAATTTCAAATTGGTTTCAAAGTTTAAAGGTTGTTTTCAGAAAGCTGTGAACTAAATTCTGAATTTAAAAAATGTATAATTTCAGAAGTAGTTATTCAGTTCCAAAAGGCAGTCTTCCATTTTTTGAGGATTCAAGACAGAATTTTTTTAAAGCAAAGTTCTTCAGTTGCATTTGAAATAGGATTTGATTTATTAAAAAAAAAAATCAAATTATAGTGACTTTGCAAGAACTCAAGGACAAGAAACTGGGAAAATACCAGTGTTGCTGAGCAGAAGACAAGAGTTTCTCTGCCTTGGGTGTCACAGGATTGTTCCGGGAATGGGAGGTTATATCTGGGAGACCCTTTTTAGAGGAATTGAACAGCACTTCTTTCTAAAAATTCAGCTTGCCTTGTGGGGTGGAGGGATGAACAATAGGCAGATGTACTGAGGCTGGTATACCAGATGTCTAGACATAGTCTCTTGTCCTTTCACTGGCATTTAAACTGTGTGCTTGAT
>VMDR010014896.1:0-22957 GCA_007922815.1 Macrotus californicus | reverse complement strand
GTTTCAGAACACAAAGGGAGGTAAAGTATAGCACAAGGGATATGGTCACTAATATTGTAATAATTGTATGGTACCAGGTATGTACTAGACTTTATTGCGGGGCTCACTTTGTAAGTTATATAAATGTCTAACCACTATGCTGTATACCTGAAACTAATATAAAATAATACTGAATTTTAACTGTAATCGAAAACTTAAGAATGATTATAATATGCCAGTAAATTAAAAACCAGGATAAAATAGTGTCAGTACAATTTGCTCTCAACAATATAAATATGCAAAGACTCTACTGGAAGGAATTGTATCACACTTTTTTTTCTAAAAGAACCCACCTGATTTTATTTTATTTTTTTTACAGATAGGGGAAGGAGGAGAAAGAGAAGGAGAGAAACATCAGTGTAAGAGAGAAACATCAATTTGTTGCCTCTTGCACATGCTCTGACTGGGGGCTAAAACCACAACCCAAGGAATCGAACTGGTGACCTTTCAGTTTGGGGGACCATACCCAACCAACTGAGCCACATCAGTCAGGGCAATGTATCACACTTTAATCAGGGTCTAAGAATTCACCTTAAGAAAACAACCAGAGGTGGGTAAAATGGGCTATATTTTAAAAAAACAAAAAACATTGCTGGTCCTGCCATTGACTTGGTCTCCCATCAGCCATCAACCCTGGCCTGACAGGCCCGAGTCTATCATTACCTCAAAAGCCATTTCTTACCTGGGTCCCTCTGGGCCGAAGCTGGCTGCTATTGCTTTGATAGGAACTGGCATTGTGTATGTCCAAAGCTACGTTGCTGGGGTCAAGACAAACTGTTGTCCCATGGTGGGGAAATGGTTGGTGTGTGTCAGCTTCCATAACGCAGACTTTATGTTTGTGGGATTGGAAGCCTGATGTTGGTGGGGGTGTGGGCTGGCTTCATCTTCAAAACCAGCAGTGTGATTCTGGGCTCGGTAGATTAGGACTCTGGCTTGGGTGGCCACCCAAAGAGACCTCAACCTTTCCTTTGGCTCTTTCCCAAGCAGACAGCTCCCATTCCCCAAACCAGGCCTTGCAACACCAAAAGAATAGGAGAGGGCTGGTGACAGAACCAAAAGTTGGAGCAGATGTCCAGGTAGACAGTCATGGTACAAGGGTGGGGTAGTCAAGAGTCTGGGAAGAAAGAAGGTGCAACATCAATGTTCAGCAGTTAAAGCTAGGGCAGAAGGGTGAGGAGCTAAGCCCTCAAAACCAGGTCCTCAAAGACAGGTCTCCGAAGCAGGAGCAAGGTCTCAGGCTAGGTCAGAATATTTCAAAGGAGCAGTGTGCTAGAGATGGCATGTGCGTTTTATGTCCTGTGTGGCATGGAAGGATGCATATCTCCTCTGAGGCAAGCCTAAAGCCTAAACAGAATCCCCCACCCTGACCTCCAGGTCTACAAGTTCCATAAAAAGAATTCATGGAGGTGGCTCTGTGCCACCCTCTCCAATGCCAGAAACAACTCAGAGTACATACTCCACCCAGATGGCAGGGAGCAACTAGAAGCCTCATCCTGCTTCTGGTACCCTACACCCCTTCATATGCACTCTTGGAGAATTTGCAAGGAGATGGACTTTCCAAATATAAGATGTGCTGTTGAGAGAGACGAAGGTTTCATCAAAAACCATTTACTCCACAGGGCTGCAGGTGACAGGAGGCCACATTAGACTAGAATGTTTGGAAGTACTGCCTGGGGGTGATGCAGAGCTGACCTGTCGAGTGTGCAAGACCCCCACCAGGGACATCTTTCCTTGTCATCTCATGCATCATTTTTGCCTCTTCTCAATGTCAGAGTCTTGTCTGGTTTCTCCCAGTTTGATAATGGTCATATGGACATGACCATGTGGCGCAGAATGTCTCCACCAAGGTGACAAGGAAATTCCAGAGGACATGACTACAAGTCTTGAGCAGTGTGTGTGTGTGTGTGTGTGTGCGCGCGCGCGCAAGGGCAGGGTAGAACAGCTGGATTCTCGCCCACATTATTCCGTGAGGCTGGGTGACCTTGGGCACATCACCTCACTTCTATGGGTCTATAAAATGAAAGTTTATAGGAGATGAGTGGACATTTCACCTTTAGTAAAATACCTAGGTGCCATCATGATAGACAAGACATCTGCTGTTTAATGTTGGCATGCAAAAATAATAATGTATGAGGCAAATCCCCCAAAACCCGCAATTATCTTCTGGAGAGTGGGTCCCTTATAGTACAGGCTTCACCCACTAGGTGAGTGCTCTAGGAACCCATCAGTACAGTGTATCAGCTGGCGTTGTTGTAAGAGACTGCGTTCAGCTTCAGTGAAATTTTTTGAAGACTCTTTGACCGTGTTTGCCCATGTCATGATGGGGGATTTACAAGCACACCTGCCCACACCACACTGAGTGTTCAGGAGTTTTTGACCAAAACTGGCACGATCCCTATGCTGCACCACCCCTATTCACCCGATCTCACCTCCAGTGACTTTGTTTTTGTTTCCTTGAATAAAAAAGTCCTCAAAGGGAAGTGTTTTGCTGCTGATGTGGAGGAGGTGAAACAGAAAACAGTAGAAGCACTAAAAATCATAGAAATTGATGAGTTCAAAAACTATTTTGAGCCATGGGGAAAATGTCTCCATAGGTGCATTGCATCCAATGGAGAGTACTTTGAAGGTGACTGAAGTTTAAACATGTCAGAATAAGAACAAATTTTTTTATAAATAAATTCTGGGTTTTTGGGGTTTCCCCTCATATACTGTGCTCCCTGAAGACTCCCTCCACACCCTTCTCAGCACCTGTGGAGAAGCCCTGGATCGTGACTCCCCAGACACCCTCCCTCTCTGCCACTTAGAAGCAGCAATAATGGCAGCACACTGTGCTCCTTGCTTACTGCCTGCCACATGCTTCACACACAGCACCTCATGTCATCCTCATAACCACCCTCTGAGGTAAGCACTGTTCATCCCAGCACACCAAGCTGGCAGCAGAGGTTCCAAGAGCTTAGGTCACTTGCCTAAGGGCACACAGCTAGTAAGTGGCTAAGTCTGGCTGAGAACCCAAGCAGCTGTGGCAGTCTTCTCCATGTCCTTTATTAATTATTCTAATCTCACCACGAAGCTTAAGCATTTTAGAGGAGGAGAAAAGCCCACAACATTTTCTCAATTATTCCTCAACCATGGCTAAAACCAGGAAACTTCACTTGCTTAATCAAATTTTAATGGCACCCAGTGCTCATAGGAGACAAGGTGGCTGCCACCTGAAGCCACCCAGAAGCACAGGCCCAGCCTGGCTTCACTGTTAACTGCTATGGGACAGTGGCACACATTATGTAATACTTTAGTTTCAAAGCATTTGTATATATCCCTTGATAACGTATTCTAGTATGCAGCATTTTACACCCCACAAAGCCCTCGAAACTGCCCCCCACACACACAATATTTGCTACTCATCACAGCCCTGCAAGGTGGTGGTGGTGACTACTGTTATTCTTACATTGCAGCTGAAGAAACTGAGGATACAATGGTGAAATAACTTTCCTCAAAGAACCAAAGTGAGGGTCAGAGCTTGGATTCAAACCTGAGGCTGCCCACACGAAGTCCACACGTCTCATTCCCTGAGGTTGCCTCTACTTTTGCATTTATGTCTTTCAAGTGTGTTTGCTGGCTCAGGGAAATGATATGATTTGGTCTCTCAGCTTGACAGAATGATTTGCCAGTGTAATTGTTCTATGTGTTAATGGCTTTTATTTTTCATTGCACAAACAATATTATAATGACATTAATGGAAGTCTAAGGGAAAGAAAAAATTCACCAACAAGCCTGCCGCCCACAATAAATGAAATTTTGCTTTTTCCGCAATTCCCTTTCAGTCCTTGCTCATGTGTAGACATACTTTCCATAGGGTTTCTAAAGCTCAGTATACATACACTTTTGTATTGTGCCTTTCATATGTTATACTTTATTATAGGCATTGTCCTTGTTGCTCAACAGTCTTCATAATTAGCTCTTTAGTGGTTCTACCATACTTCAGTGAGGTCGAATACATCAGACTTCCTCTGACATTTCCCTGTTGTCGGATATTAGGATGGCCATTGTACTATTTTATACTCACTTTTTGCTTCCTTCTAGCTCTGGCCCAGGGAATGTGGGAGTATTATGATTGGCCTCAAGCCCTAGGGCCCATGCCTCTACCTCCAACACATCTCTCAGTGTGGGAGATGAGGAGTGCCAGGAAATATTTTGTTTGGTGGTCTGGAGCGTCAGCTTCTGCCATACCTTTCACTAGGCTCATGAAGTTGGGTTAGGAAATATGTCTTTCAGAAGAAGGTTCCCAGGGAAAAGGGGTCACTTGACTCCTGTATAAGTCTCTGCCACTTTAACATCTAGCATATGGAAATCAAGGATTGTGAGAATTTAATAAACTTGTGAATATAATAAGGCCAGGTTAACTACAAAATGCCTTGCAAAAGCAATGAACTGATTTCTTCATTTTGTTTAGGCATAGAGAAGAGAATAGTGCACTCATTTTCATCTCAAAATATAGGTGACCTTGCTCACAGTGGTGGTGTGGTTACTTGGGGTGGTAGGGGACAATTGAAAAGCAGCATGATACCAGTTCTCCTTGAATCTGAAACCCCTCTCAACATCTGGTTTAGGCCTAAATTTAAGAATCATCCTACTATCCTGCTAGCTCAGGAATCCTCAGCTGTAGCTTCTGGACCCAGCACAGAGCCTCCAATGAGTTCAACACACACGTGCCATCAAGGAGACATATGGTAGGACTTCTATAAGGCTGAGAATTATAGTCCTGGTTGCTATAGAGATTTGCGAACCCTTCCAGAACAGAGCCTCAGAATCCTCCTTTTACCACCCGATGTCCAGGGTTACTAACTCCTGCCACAGATACAAAGATACTGAGAAGCACATGGAAAGATTCAATAGACACAAGCTTAACAGTTGGACAGACTTGGGCTCAAATCCGGGCAGTGCAATTTTCTGGTTAACAGACCATGGCGCAGCTCTGCCCCTGAATCTCAGTTTTCTCATCTGTCAAATGCCATCAACAGTCTCTGCCTAGACATTGCTTTGAGAGTTAAGTGAAGTTGTGGATGGAAAGTGCTGGCAGACAGTAGGTGTGTCATATTGGTTCTCTTTCCCTCTTCTGCAGGACAGTAGTTCAAAGTGATGGTTCTTATATGCACAGCCATGCACATGCTATGTAGTCAGGATGGTTCAAGTACATATCTCCCCCAACCCACACAGATTCACAAGGTAACTGGACTATACTTATTCAAGAGGTGAAAGGGAGTGGGAAAGTTGGGGAGAAATCAATTCCAACTCATGATCCTGACAGACAAGGCTTTCCAGTGTCAAAGTAACCTATGTTCTAAGGTCATGTTAGGTTTCTACATGCTGTGACTATTCTACTGCTACCCCATACCACTCCCACCCCTAGTCACTGTGCAGCTGTACTAGCTGCTGGGAGAACCTCAGCCTGGTGTTACCTGTGGCCCCCCTATACATGCCAGGCTCATTCTGGTTCTATTCTCAGGGCAAGACTCATGGTGCTCCCCCCATCTGCAATTGTAATCACTCTTCTTTCACTTGAAAATCTTTCCTAGCTATTTCATTCCATATTTTTCCAACAACCATAAGGTGTGTGTGGTAAAGATCACCTCTAAGGATCTGTAGCTTTTTATAGGTGAAGGATGGAAGTAGCAGGGGAGAGTGACTTGTCTAAGATCACCCTACTCATTCATGGACAAGAGAGATCAGAACCCAAGCCTTCCAAGTCCTGCTCAATGGCTCTTTACCACCTTTGGTTAAACAGGTTTTAGCCCTTACCCTAAAAAAAAAGCTCACATTTTACTAGTGGACATAAACATACAATAACAACCATGAATAATGACAATGCCTGAAAGAAGTCAATCTGAAAAAGCTATATATTGTGTGATTCCAACCATATGACATTCTGGAAAAGGCAAAACTATGGAGACAAAAAGATCAGTGGTTGCCAGGGCCTAGTAAGCAAGGGGGCGGGATGAATAGGTGGAGCTCAGACAATTTTTAGGGCAGTAAAAATACTCTGTATGATACTATAATGATGGGCATAAGTCATTATACATTTCTCCAAACCCATAGTATGTACAATGCCAGGAGTGAACCTAATGTAAACTATGGACTCTGGGTGATAATGATGTGTTCATCAATTGTAACAAATGTACCACTCTGGTGGGATGTTGATCATGGGGCAAGCTGTGCATGTGCAGGGACAGGGGCAATGTAGGAAATCTGTATACTTTCTCATCAATTTTGCTGTAAACTTAAAACTGTTCTTAAAAGTAAAGTCTTAATTAAAAAAAAGACAATTCCAGCAATGATAAAATTATGTACAAAGCACTAAATTAGTATATAGGAAGGAAGGATGAACTCTGTTAATTTTGTATGGTAGAAGGTCAGTCAGAAAAAGCTTCAGAGAAGAGGTGACACCCAATCAGGGTTTTGAAGGATGAATATGAAATTGCCAAGAGAAATCAGGGGAGGGGGATTCCAGGCAGAGGAAAGTGCATTTGTGAAAGCACGGTAATATTGAGAAGGCATGGTATATTTGGAAAGCCACAAGTCATTCAAGATGGTTGGATCATGAAGTTCAACAGGAAATGACAGGGGGTAAGATTGGAGAAGTAAGTGAAGCCTGATCCTGGATGGTCTGTAAGTTATGCTAAAGAACATAAACTTAGGAACTGGTGCTTCCCAAACCTCAGGCAATCGTGTCTCACATCCTCAACTTTTTCCATTTCCATGCACCACCTCTAGTACTATTTACTTAGCCATTTTATTTTAAAAGACTGACTTTGAAAACATTTAATCTTGCCCTAATTAAAAAGATAAGAAACCATGGGTTAGATTTACTAGCTATATTTTTTCTAATACATATCAAAATATATACAGAGCTCTGAAAGGTAACAAAACTTTTCTTTATCATCTACAAATGATCCCCTAGGCCACCTGGGACAAGCAGGACATACTTTGGGAACAATCCTGATCTCCCTTCCCCAAACTAACAAGGCTTGGTTTCATAGCAAGGGAGTGCAGGGGCAGGCCACTCTGATGGCTGTGCTAGGCATGGTTGGGAGGAGAGCAAAGGTGGAGGCAGGGAGCCAGAGTTAACAAAAATCTAGACTCAGACATTGACAGGAGGAGGACAAAAGGACAGTCTGCCAAGTGTCAGAAGAAGACTTAACAGTAAATACTTGTTGGATGGATGGATGGATGGATGGATGGATGGATGGATGACTGAAAATTGTAAGCATGAGGTGAGGGAGAGAGAAAAGCAAAGGATGACCCCAGGTTTCTAGTTTGGGTTACTGGAGAGATGGTGTCACCAACAGAAAATGGAAGAGAGAAAGGGGAGCTTTTCTACAGGGGTGGAGGATGGAACAAGACATACTTACCTAAGAATGAGGTCCCTGTGGGACATTCAGGTGGAGATGGAGCAACTGACTCAGTAGTCTCACCTTAGACAGACATTTGGAGGCCAAGCATATAGAAGCAGCCTCTGGGTGTGGCCTTGACCACCAGAGGAGAGGATATCTAGTGAGAGGACACATGTGCCCAAGATGGAGCTCTGAGGAAAGGACATTTGTGAGTAAGGCCACACAACAGAAGAGGTGCTTTCCTCCTCCATGAACTTTCCTAGAGACCTCACCTTCTCTCTTAGACCATTAGCTGACTTTCCTGTGCTTGCCTCCTTTCCTTGACCAGTCTATGAGTAGCCTGGGACTGAAAAGTTAATCAGTCTTTCTATACATAGGCTGGAGGGGTGAGTGTTAATCTAAGGCTTCTGGGACTCCCTAGAGATGATGAGTGAGCAGTGCAGTGTTGGGGGAAAGACAAGGGCCAGGAGGCAGAGGGAGAGAGGGAACAGTGATCATGAGGCCACCTCATGCTGCCAGAGCTGGTCCAGTACCTATTACCTCCAGGATGACCCTGGGTCAGAGCTGGCACTGAAGATGCAGAGCATTTTTTAAGAAATGAAATGGCAGCCAGTAACTGTCCTGAGCTGTAGCACCAGGAGTTATGTGGAAAGTTATCTTCAGGCTCCTGTACTGGGCTGTGCAGAGCATCTCCTCTGAATACCAGTGGGTCCTGAGCCTCCAGCTCTGTGGCAGAGAAGCAGGATGCTATGAGGTGGTGGTTGGGCCATTCATTTAATGCTAGCCTTAGAAGAGCACATCCACAGAAGATTCCAAAGACACTTCAACACCAGAACCCTCACCACTGGCTCAGTCCACCACAGGGGCCAAAATCCACCCATTCAGGAAGCCACAGCAGGCCTTGCTGTGGCGGGTGGGCCCAGGGACAGTTACCTGCCTGCCAGCACATTCCAGGTCACTTTCCTGTAGCCTCCTTCCCTCACTCACACACCCTATAAACCCATGATTGGGGGCTGCCGCTAGGACTGGCTGGCCCTGGACAACTCCCTTGGCTACATGGTCAGCCGAGTCCCCAGAGAAAGGCAGAGGCAGCTCTTTGGGCCTGAGCATGACAACATTTATGGTAAGACACCAATCAGTTTGTTGCTTTCTTATGGTAAAGTTGAATTAAACTTAACAAAAACTTTCACTTCATTCACACTGACCTGAAAGGTGGATGAGATCCTCCCAAACAGACAAAATCATGGGCTTCTCTATGAGGGGTGCTGAGAAGGGCAAAGAGGGGGCACCATCACACCATCAGTAGACAAGGGCAGGAAAAGTACCCCTGTGCTTGTGGCCTGATCTGAGGCAGCAGTGGAAGGTGCTTCCCAATGGCCAAGGAATAGGCAGGGGGAAGAAGAGTCGGTTGGGGGTGGGGGTGAATGAAACAAGAGAAGTTGTGTCCACATGCTCTTGCACTGCCTGGGAAGGCGAGCTAGGAAAAGTTGTCTCCAGATTCTATGTCCCTAATTTCCATACTGTCAGCACTAGGAAAGGCTTGTTGGGGGGAATTATGCCAGCCTCTTGAGTCCATGTCTGGAGAGGGCCAAGGGGCAAAACAGGGCACGCCCAGGATAGGAGGGCAACAAGCTCAAGGCTGCCACATGCTCCTGTCACCCATGCAGTATGGGAGAGCTTTCTGTCAGGGCTGGGGCAGGAGGTGGGGGCAGGGCATTACACAGCAAGAAACAGATTCGTCTGGTTCATTCGGTGCATGCAGCATAGGAGGTAGAGCCAGGAGAGGTGTAGGTGTACAGTGCGGGTGGGAGGTGGGCTGGGGGAGATGAAGGCTTGAATAACAAAGGAGACTCGGAAAGGATAAGCCATGCATGCTTCCAGGTCTCTGCCTACTGGATCCAGACAGAAAGCACAGTCCTAGCAATAAACTTCAGTCCACGGCACGTTGCTCACTTCCCTGACGCTCCAGCCACCCTCCAGAGGCTGCACGGGGTTGCTGGCCAAGAGGCCAGCCCTGCCAGCTCAGGAATATTGGACTTATGCAATTCAGTCTGGCGCGGGAGCAGGGGAGCTGGGAGTTCACCCGCATCTCCCTTGGGCTCTCTCCCCGCCCCCTGCCAGCTCCTGCAAGTCACACCAAGGGTCAGGGGCCCCGCGGCTGCAGCTGGGGAGGCCCTGGCTGTAGGAGCCGTAAAAAAGGAGGGAAGGGAAGAGAGTACCTGTTGCTGAATGCATCCTGCTTTGGCTCTTACTCCTCGGTTGCTTGTGGTGAGAGTTGCCCATCATTCTGTTCTGGACTGGCAGCCGCCCCGTAGCTGCCGCTGCCGCCTCCGCCTCCTCCTCCTCCTTTTCCTCCTCCTCCTCTTCCTCCTCCCCCTCCTCCTCCTCCTCCTCCCCCCTCCTCCTCTTCTGCCTGTGCTCCTCCCCAGGTGCTTACATCACCTCAGCTTTGCTTCTCACACACATGGCTCACCCAAATCCCACTTGTGCCCCTGGCACACAATTGTCCAGACCTGACCCTCTCACTTGGACTACAGCCTGCTAGGAGCTTCTCTCAGCCTCTCTCTCTCCTTCTCTCCCTCTCTCTCTCTCCCTCCCTCCCTTCCTCACTCCCTCCCTCCCTCCCTGTGTCCCTCCCTCCCTCCTTTCCTCTCTGTCTCTCCCTCTCCCTTCCCCTCCCCCTTGCTTAGTGCTCCTCAGGTTGAGCAGCTCAGGTTCTAGAAGAACCCTAGCAAACCCTGAGTGTGGCCCCCCGCCTCATATGCCTCTGCAGATGGGGCCAGCATGGGATCCCTCGGGGACCCGACTCGCCTGTCCTCACTGTCCCTGGCTGCCTGTGCTCTCAGCGCTGTCATTTCTGCTGCCGCGAGCTCACTCGTCTGCAGAAGCTTGCAGGAGCGAGGGGCCAATAACAGAGCCTAATCCAGGAGTGTGACAGGGACCAGTGGAGGAATGTGCTACCCAGGAATTCTAAGTCACACAGCTCCCTGCTCTATTGGGGGATGGATCCAGTTCTGTAAGTGACAGCTGCCAATGGACTCCGGGCTCCTGTCTTGATAGAGACTTGCAGAAATCTAGGCAAAGCATGAGGCTGCCAAGCTGCAGGCTTGGAGCTAACACAGCTGGATGCCTCTTTCCTGTCAGACACACTTGAAGCTTCACTCCATTCACCCTTCCCTCGCCTGCTTTGCCTCCCCCAGGGGAGGGCAGAGCTGGCAGCCCAGAGATTCACAGACTGGAACTGGGACCCTCAGCAGCCAATGAAAGGGCTCCTTCCATGAGCCCCACTGTAAATCCACACGCATACTCTCAATTTCTCTCCCTCTCTCTCTTTCACACACATGTGCATGTGCACATGCAGCTGCTCACTATAAGTGCTGCAGCCCTGTGGGACAAGTGACATGGGGCAGGCTGTGCTGGCTCAGCAGCTCATTGTAGCTCCAATATCCTGGAAGTGAGGAAGGGCCATGGCTCCTGCAATCAACTCTGCCAGAGCTAGACAACCTTGAGTGACTTCACTTACTTAGCAGAGTTTTGGTACTGCCCAACACTAATGTCATCAGATACCTGCACATGTAGACAGGAGACCTGTCTGTCATAGTCACAGCCATTGAGCACCGTTGGTGCAGGTCTAGCTAGGAGATAGCTTCTCAGAGGAAGTGACACTTGGGTTGGGTTATGAACGATGAAGCAGAGTTGGCCAGACACAGAACGGGGAAGGGCACACTGTTAAATACTTGAGATATTACCTCTGCTAGGAACCACTCTTGCCAGGCTCCCACCCGACAAGGGTCTCTTCAGTTCTCTTCAACAACCCCACAGGTCCCTTCATGCCAGTGGACTGAGGCTACTGAGGGAAGCAAAACCTGCCTTTCAGGCTGCCCAGCTTAGTAGCAGAGACAGATAATCACACAGAGAAGTCACAGGATGGTGTCTACCTTGCTTGGCTTTGCAGCTCATTGTAGACTGTGGCAGGAGGCCTCCAAGGGGTCCTGCCAGAGGCCAGAAAAGAGGAGTTGTGAAACAGAGGTCCCAGAGCAAGTGTGAAGAGTGAAAAGTGATGCATCTTGGGAAAATAGCTTTATGAATATGATAAAAATCTTGAGAGATTTGAGAAATATTTGGCCCTTGCCCTCTTATCCACTTGTGATAGATCCTAGATATGAGTCTTGATTGGTTTAAGGCTGTCCTCATGGACTGAAAAATGCTTAGAGAGGCTACAAGAGAGAGAACCATGACATCTTGAGATGCTTCTAAACTGCATATGGGTACCCTAAAAGTCAAAATAAAATTGGACTCAACTGAGCTGTGGACTTGAGATTCCAGATTATATTCCTGAGGACCAGGTATGGAAGCTGGACTAGGAACAGGTGTGTTTGGCAAGTATGGGGAATAAGGGGATGGAGGGAGAGGATAAAGAATGAGTGAATGATCACAAACTGAACACTCCTGTGGACTCACTGCTCAGGTTAAGAAGCTGAGCCTGACCAGGACCACAGAAGCCCTCAGAGCAGTTTTTAGGCATCATTGCAGATCTTCTGACAACAGCCCTGTAGGAAGGTGTAAACAGTTCATTCTGCTTTGTAGACACCTAAACTGAGGTGAGAAAGGGCAGACTGCTTGGCCAGGGTCCCCATTGGCTCCTGTCACTGGGTCTACACATTTGTTCAAGTGGTTCTCAGAGTAGAAAAATCACTGAAAGAGAAGAGTCGACACAGAACCCTTCCTTTCTCTCTATGTCTCTCCACCTTATCATTCTTTCTCTTTTTCTTGTCTGAGCCTCTTATAAGGGGAGTCTATACCTTGTATCCCACGTCCTCACCTCCCTGTCTCTGCTGGCCCCCTTGCAGCCTCAGCCTCTCCTCATTCCCAACTGGAGCTCCCCTCACCTAGTCACCACTGTCCCCATGGCCACAACAAGTAGCTGCTTTAGCATCTCTTGTCATTGGGCCTCCCTGCTCTGTTTGCCACTAGGGATTACACACTCCTTGCCAAAATGAACTCAACCAGTACATGGGGCAGCCAGAATTTGAAGCCCCGTTCACCTCTCTCCAAATTTTGTACCTTTTCTACCATATGCGTCTTTATAATCTGAAGTAGATGGAGAATGCCTTTAGACATCTTTAACATTTTCCTCTACCTCCCCTAGCCTTTTGTTGAGTCCTGTAAGTTGTTCCTTAAAACTGTCTCATAGACAAGCTTCTCAAGTGTCACTTCCACTTCCCTCACCATGGCCTCAGCTACAGTTTTCCCTTCCCTGGGCCACTATGGTGAACATCCTCTTCACTGGGACCCCTGCTTCCACCCCTCCATCTTATAATCTACTTTTTACACTGCAGCCAGAGTGAGTGTTTGCAAACATAAACCAAATCACATCAGTCCATTGCTCGGAACCTTACTATGATCTGTTGTTGAAAGTGTTAAGTCCATGCTCTCTAGCCGATACTCAGAACCCACCCCATCTGACCTCTTCACCTTCTTTCTTTATTCTCTGAAATAAACCCCTCTGCCCATTCATTCTATGGGCTACTCATTCTGTTCTTTACCTCATCCTTGTGATTTATCATTCCAGGGTAAAACGAACCAGGACAACTTTGGAGTCAGAGAAATCTGGATTCAAATCCTTACTCTGTCATTTCTACATGTTGTAAACCTGCAAAATGACTTAACCTCTCCAGCCTCCATTTCCTCATTGATACAATGGGCTCTGGAAACATCTAACTTGCAGGCACCAGATACACAGTGGGTGCTTGCCAAAAAGTCCTTCTCATGCCCTTCTCACTATCTCTCCCTACTGTTCCCCAATTCTACACCTCCTCAAACTTCAAACTCTACCATCCCATGAAAGCCCTCTCCGCACCCACCCCCAGTCTGCAGGGCTCACTCCCTGTCCCAGGTGCTTTCAGCCCTGGCTGTCTGAGCCACTCATTTGTCTCTAAACATAGATGTCCTGAACTTGTTGGAAATCTTCCGTGTGCTCATGGACCTTCCCTGGTCCAGCAGCTTCTGAGTTTCTTGAAGGGTGGGTCAGAATCTGAGTCTTTGAGTAGGCTCTGCAGAGGGCCTGGAACAGAGAGTGTGTCAGTTAAGTGTTTGCTGGTGAATCAGGACAGGCCAAGCCACCCTACCCATGCAGACCCCTTCTCTCCTCCTCTACCTCCTACCTCTCCTTTGCTCTCTAACGATCCTTCCAAAAGCTTCACAGGCTTGGTCCTTGTGTGTCCACCTACCCAAGGGTCCTCTCAAAATGTTCACACTCATTCCTACTTATCAGGTGGACATTCAGGCTGTGTGTGGTGGTGGTGACAGCTGTTTTTGAGCATGGAAAGGTGTTAAACCAACTATTTTTTGCACTGAGCATTGTGCTGGGGGTTGAGGACAACCAAGGTGCAGTGGCATTAGGAAGGCCTTACACCCCCTACAGTATCTTCCTGGCACATGTGCAAGCCAAGGCAGGCCAGAAGCATCTGTGTCTATGAAGGACAGAGGGCCAGGCCATACCATTCATCCGGTCCCTGACCCAACTTGATACCTCAGATGCATCAGGACAGGAGACAGAGAAGTCTGAGGCCTGAAATAAGTAACTCTGGGTCCATGTTCCCAAACTGATAGTATTTAGGCTCATTGTTGTCACCTCGTCAGCCATGTCCAGCTGTACTCAGGGCTGGGGGTAGGGGGACAGGGCAGCACTATCACTAGACTGTATTCCAGAGCCCAAGACACGGGACAAGACCCACCTTGTCACTTTAGTCATGTTCTTGCTTACTCCTTATAACCACCCTATGACTGCATATTTTAAGGCCCCATTCTCTAGATGAGGAAATAGAATCAGGAAAAGAGGTGAATCTAGTAAGTGGCATGGTTAGGACTAGAACCCAAGTTATGCTGACTCCCAACCTGGTTCTTTGTTACTCTGCTGGCCCATCTGCCATGACCTGTATACACTCTACTCCTATGTAAGGAATCTACAGGTACAAGTTCCTTGATGAGAAGGGAATTCTAACACACAGTAACTACTCTGACTCCAGCAGGCCATACACAACCAGAGGCTGGCCCTTGGCAGTTCACGCAGCATCCCGTATCAGAGACACTTTCCAACTGCATGCCAGTTATAGCCCCTCAAGCCTAAAGCACCAACTGCTCTTCCAGCCCCAAATAAGTGCTGTCTGCTTTCTGTTCCTTCTGTCTGGAATGCTTTTCCTTCTACCTCCATCTCTGCTTGTGAAAGGTCATATAATCTCTCAAAACCCAGCCTCCTCCTCCATGACTCTTTCTCTCACCCTTACAGCCAGAGTAAATTCAGGTCCACATGGCCACAGCCTCTTCATGAATGTCAGGTCCATTGCATATGCTTCCTCGCCCTGCTTCAAGCCTTTTCCAGTCTCTCCAAATATAAACAGGTTTCTCCTCTGTTTATTCCTACAGCACAAAACAGTGTTCCCCAAAGAGCAGTATGCATTTGCTAGTGATGCATGAGGTCATTGTATGAGAGGGAATTTTACATATGTATGGATGAGCTTTTTAAATCTAAGAGTCATGCACTTTTCTAATGCATATTAGACTCTAATAATAATTAGAGGAAAAATTAGTGCATAAAATGTGTAATTTCTTGAGTATTCAGCCTGAATTAAATGAGTTGGTTTAAAGAAAAATAATTAGGTGTCTGTAAAGCGGATTGAACTATTTACACTTTCCCACAGAGCTGCTGACAGAAGATCTCCAATGATGCCCAAAAAGTGCCCTGAGGAGGGCTTCTGCGGTTTTGACATGAGTAGTGGGTCCACGGGTGTGTTCAGTTTGCGATCATTCATGAAAGCATGCACTTTTTAAAAAAAGATTTCATTTATTTTTAGAGAGAGAGAGGGAGAGAAACATTGATGTGCAACAGAAACATCAATTAGCTGCCTCTTGCATGCCCCCAACCGAGACATGGCCTGCAACCCAGGCATGTGCCTTGACTGGGAATCAAACCAGTGACCTTTCAGTTCACAGGCCAGCACTCAACCCAATTAACCACACCAGCCAGGACAAAGTGTGCACTTTTGTGGTGTACACTTTTGATGTGTGCACTTTTTGGTGTTTATGGAATCGTCCATAAAATGTCTAATTTTTTTATTTTAATTTATTTTTTAATCCTCACCTGAGGATATGTTTATTGATTTCAGAGATAGAGGAAGGGAGGGAGAGAGAGAAGGAGAAACATCAATGTGTGAGAGAGAAACATCGATTAGTTGCTTCTCATACATGCCCCAACTGGGAATCAAACCCATAACCTAGGTATGTGCCCTAACTGGGGATCAAACCCACAGCCTTCTGGTGTATGGGATGATGCTCCAACCAACTAAACCACACCAGCCAGGGCAAAAAGTCTAATTTTTAAGAGGTGGTTGATACATAATAGGTCCTCACTCAAGGGGAGTTGAATACTTTGTATTTGGGACCCAAGTGACTAGAAGGGTGATGATGCCATTATCATCCAAGGAAAGAGGGTGTGGGTCTATAGAAAGTGGGTTTAGGGAAGGCAGAAAGCTGTGGTATTATGATTTGGGACATGTCTTCCTTTTTGGTCCTGTCCAAGTAAAAAAGTCAGAGTGCCTCTGAGAGCTGATGCTGATGAGTAGCGGGCCAAGGCCAAGGCCATGGAAGTGGAACCAGCCAAGACCTAGATCATAAATGAACATAAAACCTAGGAGCTAAGCAGAAAGGCTGGTGCAGGGGACAGAGTGCTGGCTGTCTGCTTCATGACCTTACATGTGTCTTGGTCCTCTCTGACCCCCCATTTAGTTTCCCCTTGGGCAGTAAAATATATAAACCTAATTACTCCTTCATGGTCCTTTCAGCTCATATATTTGGAAAGGGGTTGTCCTATGTACTGATATTAATCAACAAGTACATTCTCAAATGATTTGATTACCAATACTGTTAGGCAGCGTTCTGGTCACAAGGGACACAAGAATGAGAGGTCCCAGCTACTGCTTTCAGGGGGCTCCTAGGCCTTGGTTTTTCTCACATCCTTGCCCCTGGAGGTAGACTAGCACCAAGCTCTAGAATACAAGGGTCTTTAGAGACTTGCAAAGGAAACCCTAGCTGGGGTTGGAGACGCACATGCTTCTGAAGGTCAGGAAAGGCAGGGAAGTTTGTGAAGTAGGCTGAAGGAAGCAACAGGGGGTAGTGGAGAACTGAAATGTGTACACTGCCCATCCTCATTCTGGCCCCCAAAGCACTTAACCTCCAACTTGAGAAACCTCTAGGTGGCCCAATCCACTCTATATGTAGTTCACATGCTGCCTATAGCTTACCAGTTTGCATCCCACTAGCTGTGGTCTCCAAGCCTTTTTGAGCTTATCTCCTGACATATAGATATTTATTTATAAATGACATACATGTAATACTGTGCTAATCGATTTTATAAACTATGAAACAGAAACAAATATGAAAATTAAGTATAAAAATGAATGTTGATAGGAATTGTAATATTTTCTCCCTGTACCCCAATAGATTATGCACCCACTTTGGAGGCCACAGGTGCATTGAATCACACTCTGCCTTACAGCCAGATGACAGAAGGAGGGCAGAAGAAGGGGTTAAGTATGTGTTGGACAGGACAGACACAAGGAGCTTACAATCTAGTCAGAGGAGACAGGCAATGACCACATCTACTAATAACTAAGGTAAGGCTAGCTTGTGCTAGGCAGAAGTGCAATGAAGAAAACCAACATGCTGATATGATGGCAAGTGGTGGGGTTGAGGTGGAGAGCTAGTTTGGATAAGTGATCGAGGCTGGTCTTTCTGAGCTAAGAACTGAGGATGACAAGGAGCTAGCAGAGGGAACAGAAAGTACCAAGTCCATGAGGTGAGAAGGATATTGATGTTTTTGAGAAATGGGAAAAAAGCTAGCATGTCTAGAGTGGAGGAGGTGAGGGTGGATTTTATTTTAAGTGCAATGGGACATTATTTGAGAGTTTTAAGCAAGAGAGCAGCAGGATTTGATTTAAATTTTTAAAAGACCATCATGTCTATTATGTGGACAATAGATTGGAGGGGGTTCAAGTAGAAATGGGGAAGTCAGGTAGCTATCGCACTATTCCAAGCAAGAGATGATGGACCAAGATCAGGGAAATGGAAACAGCAAGAAGCAGGCAAACATAAGACATATTTAAACTTCATAATAATCTTATAATAATGCCCTTGAAAGGCCACTATTATCCACATGGCACATATGAGGAAACTGAGGCCAAATAAAGTCAAATAACTTGTCTAAGATCATACAGCTTGTATGTGGAAAAAGCAGGAATTCACCCAGGTCTGCCTGACTTCCTTCCCATCCTACTCAGAATTCTAATTATGTTTCCTGCTCCAAGGAATCATTCACCAGGACAATGCAGGGTCTTCCTGTTTCAATCCTGAAAATCACTGAGCATCCTGAACAGAGAAAAGGGCATTGAAGACTATTTGACCTAGCAACCATCCAAGGGTATAGAAGTGATTAGAACAGTCCATTTGTCCTGTTTTCTTAAACATGCTGAGTTCACCGGAGCTCTAAGTAAGGGAAAAACCATTCTTTCCTTTGGAGGGGGAGTGAACAGAAGGGGGCCGGTGAGGGTATATTTGGAAATAGAAAAACCAAAAGCTGCCAACTTGTGCCTTCAAGGAAAGCCCAGGGGCGCAGGCCAAGATAGGGGAAGTCATTTGCCAAGTCCCTCACAGCCCCCAAAGTTATCCGTATAAAAAAGAAGGCAGAATTGTTCCTGCCAAAGACATGGAGTCCTTTACAGAGCACTTTGTTAGCAAAGCCTAGCATCCCTGTCACTATGCAAAGCACGTTGGACTGTTGCCATGGCAATAGGCAGCTGGGCGTCTGAATCAGCTCAAGGCCTGCCTCAGCAGAGAGGACCAAGACTGTGGGGGCATCTCCCAGAGGGTAGGGGGAGCTCTGTTTTGTGTATGTTGATGAGGAGCCCTGAGCTCCCTTCCAGGTTATCAGGGTATACAGCCTGTGTCTTCAGGAAATACTTTCTGTTGCCAGACATGCCTAACTCCACAACCGCCCAAGTTGGCATGACCTGACCCCTTTCCATGGTTCTCTCTGGGTGGGTTTTTTTCCCCTTTCTTCTTTGAGTGTCTGGATAATGAGCAATAAATGGAAACACCCAATGGCTGTAAAACAAAACTCCCTTGTGCTACAAGTATAGGAAGAAACCAAAGTGCAGAGAATAAAAGTGACTTGCTGAAGGTTGTGCAACCTTGGTGGTACCACAGTCAGAGCATAGCTCCCCTGATTCAAAGTCACACAGATAGACAGAGCTAGCATTAGACTTCAGGCTGGTCCTTGCACTTTATCCCATGGCCTCATAGTTCCAATGCCAAATGCACTCCCCACCCACCCCATGTGAATGAGACACACAATTGCAAGTGATTCTAGATGCTGTCCCTACTCTGCTAGTTAATATGTAAGGCAAGAAAGTGTTCTTCAGTAAAGACCAGCAGCCACTGCTGTGCCTCTGTGGGTCTCAGTTCCTTCATCTCTAAAAGAAGATAACGCTACTTTGGGTTTGTTAGAGGAATGAAATGAGAATTCATATAAAGTACATGGATCAAGTTCTGATGCATAATAAGTGTTCAGTAAATGTTAGTTGCTATTAAGATTATTCCTTTAGGGGCCAGCCCAAATTCTTCCACCTCAGTGGCTCCAGCCTTCATTTGATGCAACTCAGTTTTATTCCCCAATCATCCACTAATTGCCAGTTGCCAGCACCCGGAGTTGAAGTCCATCTGCCAGAGGAAGGAGAGGGCGTCAAGAAAAGGTGATATTGAACTAGTCATTAAAGAAGTAAGCAGCACTTACAATAAAATGAAGGTTGGAGAGAAGACATTCCAGGCAAAGGGGACATTTTGATCAGGAACATAAGGTATGAAGATATCTGGTGTTTGGGGAGAAAAAGGAGTGATCTAATATAGTCAGATAGAAGGTGAGATAGTTGAGACCAGACCATGGAAGCCTTAAGTGTCATAATAACAGGTGTGAATCTTATCCTGAAGGTAACAGGGAACCACAGAAGCTTTTAGGAAAGGAAGTGACCTGGAGATCAGTGTGGGGGCTGCAATGTTGAAGGTTGATTGGAGAGAGCTGGGAAGAGCAGCTGGGAGCTGTGGAAGGCTGTGGGTGAGAAGTGATGAGGAGCTGCCTTGAGAGGAGTGATAGTATAGAGAAGAAGAGCAGAGACACTAGTGGGACATAGAGATAGAATGAGTGCTGCCATTCTCCAACTTAGGGAGCTCTGGGAGAGAATCAGGTGCAGGGATGGGAAGGAGAGACCTTAGCCTGGCCACAGTGCATGCAATACCTCTGGGATGGGCTGTATAGTCTGGGGCTTAGCAGAGGGGGCTTGAGATAGAAAAGGAGCAGTCACCAGTTCTCAGAAGCATGTGAAGCCAGAGTGGATGAGACGGTCCAGGTTGAATAGGAGAATGGAAAGACAAGGGAGCACTGATGAGTGAGCTTTGCATCATAGCATTTTGGGTCTCTTCCTGAATCTGCCGTGGCTGCTTTCATTATGTACCAGCCCAACCCTTTCATGAAGCTCCCTGACATGCAGACCAAGGCATCCTGGCAATTTGGTCTACAGAGACGGTGCAGGTTCTCATGCATACAGCCTTAGCAATCTAGGCGGGCAGCTAGCACCCTTAGCATGAGGGTTTTCTGAAAAAGGGACTTGGTAATCTCAGTAGGTCATAAAGAATTAAGGGGCAGACAGAGGAAGCCTTTAAGTATTGGGAAGCTGTCAAGCCCATGGTGGCAGAAACAAGCTTTCCAAAATTCTGATTTTTACTTGAAAGTTCAAATTTTATCTTTGGTGACAAACACTGTCAACTCTTTTCCTTGAAGTGACAGATTCACTCCATTCATTTTTGAGAAAATGTCTGCCAGGCACCCAAGTCTGAATAACCATAGTCCGTCTGTCAGTCGTGCTTTCAAGTACAAATGAAGTTGCATGCAAAGAAGCCTGCTGCGCTCACCCTCAAACAATCACACAAGCGCCTTTCCTCCAGACAACCACATACTTCCTCACGCAGCACAAGCGCTGGGTGTGTTCTTCCCGCTCCATCACACAGATACAGAAAAGTGCTGAACTCAAGGGTGCAGATGTAATAAACTGAGCAAGTTTTACTGCTTTATCAAAGCCATTCTTCAGTGAGACTGGCTTCTTTAAACCTGTGAATGTGTGGTGGTAAAGTAGACAGTGACCTGTGCTACAAGCGGATACCACTACTTTGATTCAAGCCAAGCTCTCAGTAGTTTTGCCCTTGGTGCAAACATCAACCTTGTGAAATAGGCAAATACTGGCTTAGTATTATTTTGAAAATAGCCCTGACCTTGTGTGTCTCTGAAAGGGTCTTAGGAACTCCTGGAGGGGGGCGGTCTGTGGATCACACTTTGAGAACTGCTAGTTTAGACAAATTCTTGTCCAGGTCCCCAGAGGCAAGTTAAAGGTTTATCGTATCATTATTTTTGGTTACAGGGAGTTGACCAAGATGTCCAATCTCAGAAGAACAGAGAAGTAAAATGTGTCAGATGCATGCCATGTCAGAAGTGATAAACTAGATGTGCACATAGAAACATGGACAGACCTCAAAAACAAAGATAGGAAGAGACAGAGACAGAGACAGAGAGAGAGAGAGAGGAAAGAGAGAGAGAGAGAGAAAAACATCAATGTGAGAGAGGAACATCGATCAGTTGCCTCCCATATGCACCCCGACTGGGGATGGAACCCACAACCTAGGTATGAGCCCTGTCCAGGAATCAAACCCACAACCTTTTGGTGTATGAGATGATGCTATAACCAAGTGAGCCACCTGGCCAGGACAAGACTATATCTTTCTCAGAGACATCTATATATCCAAGAACACATAACAACCCACTGAGAAGGGATAGAAGTGGGGACTGTAGATGAAAGGGAAAAATAAAATAAGACTAAAATTATTTTAAAGGACCTTGCATGGATAGATAATAGTGTGTGAGCAGTATATTCACTGCGCCCTGGAGTGTAAATAAAAACAGAGTGAATAGGAGACAGAAGATATTTTACTCTTTCAAGAGCTCTAATGGTGAAAGGAAGGGGGGGGTTGCTGGAGAGAAGTCCAGGGAAAGAAGTGGGTGGAATATCTGCTTTTTGCCTCCTGTCTATCCACCTTACCAACACTAGCTTGTGTTACCATGGGCCTGCTTCTGAAGCTTACAGAATAAGGGCTAGAAAGGTAAGGGAGGGCATGGCAGGAACTCCCATTTGCTGACTCCTATTTTATCTGGTAAGTAGATGAGATCATCGCCTAGAAGTAGGAGGTGGTATGTAGTCAAGGCTTGAAGAGCTGGGGAAGATGCGAAGCAGCTGCCATAGAGACTAGAGACAAGTACAAGTATGTACAGGCCCAGCTGGAAATGAGGGACTTCTGAGACAGATGGGAGAAAAACTGCCTTCATTTTTCATTCATTTATTCAGCCAGTTAGTCAACAAATATTTATTGTCTATTATGTGCCAAGCACCTCACAAGGTACTTAGGATACCGTAAGGAGTATCCTCATGGTCCTGCCAATTGTGTGTGTGTGTGGTGGGGGATGTTAAGTAAGCACACAAAAACAAATATAATTACACTACGATAACTACAAGGAAAGAAGACACAGGGTGCTGAGAGAGTATGCTAGTGAGGACTGATGCAGTCTGGGAAGCCTGCTCAACAATTCCATAGTGCCCCACTGTTGAGATGCTCCGTAATTTAGTTAGTCAGTTGCTTATTGTAGGGCATTTAGAATTTCTTTCCTTTCTCTCCACATCATAACCAACATTCTGATGCACATCTTTCTACATTCATTTTTGGGCACTTGTTTGATTTCCTTAGCATGCATTTCTAAAAGTAGAATTGCCAGATCAAAGGGTATGTCCATTTTTAAGGCTTTTGAAACATACTGTCCTGCAGAAAGGTTGTGCTGGTTCACACTGGAAAAAGTATGCTTTAAACAAAGGGGTGAACAGTAGTCAGATCTAGGAAATAAAAATTCTTTAAAGATTTTTCTTTTCTAGACTTTCTACATTTAATTTCCCTCCATTTCTCCACCTTTTAACCACTCTTATGTGTATGTGTATTACTCATTTAAAATATTTTTGAATAGTTAATGCATACACATGGCAGAAATATTCAGAGAATGCAAAAGGGAATTCAGAGAAAAGTGAGTCTCCTTGACCCCAGCCCAGTTTCTTGGGCATTCTGCCAGAGATGGTCTGTGCATATACAAAAAATTAGATGGTAGGGTCAGATTATACACATTTTTTTTTGCACTTTACACTTTTCATTCAACACAAAGAACCACCTCATTTTAAAGGCTTCATAGTATTCTATGGTTATTTAGTTATTTGTACTCTTTTCCCATTACAAATAAAGTGCATCATTTATTTAACAACAATAACAAAGGTGGACAAAGAAGGAAAAAGACCGTCTACTGAGGTTACAATACACATCCATTTGTTCCAGTAATA
>VMDR010014895.1:0-22963 GCA_007922815.1 Macrotus californicus | reverse complement strand
TTCCTCAGCATTAAGGCAGATTTGGGACAAGCACACCGTGTATAAGAGAGTCCCCCCTCTCCCCACAGCATCTACAGTCACAAGGACAGAGACTGCCACTTTCTAGCTTCCTCATGCCAAAAAGAGCTTGAGTAGTTGACTTCTTGATGTTCTTTTACATTTGCCTAGTTTATTGTTTATTTAAAAAAAGCTCTTCTTGGTGTTAACATGTCTTCTTCCATTAATGTCTTTTTTGGCCTACTGTTAAATATCTTTGTTAATTTTCAATTACATTTGACATACCATATTATATTAGCTTCAGGTGTACAACATCATGATCTGTCATTTACATAGCTTAGGAAGAGGTCACCCCAATAAGTCTATTGTTTGACACCACACAGTTATTACAATACTACTGCCAATTACAAATACCATCATGGGGACACAAAATACAGCTTCTATGTCTTTGATCTCCACAGAATTCGAGCTGCTAGATGTCGAACAAAAAGGAAGTCATGGTTTGCTTTATGTTGCCTGTTCTCCAAATCATAGATTCTTGGCACTAGGAAAAAAAACCAGATTCGTGGCCGTCTGATCTGAGTTGATACATGAGAACATGGAAAAGTTAAATGACTTGCTCAAGGTTACTCTTCAAGACAACCATTTATAGGCATCTGAATACCTGTCTTCTAATCCCAGAGATAGGATTTTGCTCACTTCACACACCACTTCTGCCTATCTTTTCAGTTGCACACAGTGTGACTACAGAGTGCCTGCATGCATGTAGCGGGTGAGAGACAGGAAGAAGACACTGTATGCATGAAGTTACACTCACCCACTATCCCTATTCATCTATGGCACAGGTGGGCACAGCCTCTAATACCCAGTTTGCTAATTTGGCATTTGTTTCCAGGTATTTGAGTGTTACTGGCAGCTGGAAACTCAAACTTGAGTGATATGGAGCCCAGCCCCAGGGAGGTCAATGTCTATTCCACATTCTTCTAAGCCAGGCTCATTAAAGAAAGATGAATCTGAATTTGTGAAAAGTCTGATTTACTGAACAGAATGATGAAAATTGGGAGCTGGAAAATGTCTTAATATATATTATTAGACCAACCCTGTAAATTCAGATAAAGAACTGGGCATCACCACGTTCTAGCTTTCTGGAAGTCACTCTGCCTCTCATATCTGAGCCCCAGCGAGAATCTAGATTCCTGGACTCCCAGCCACTCTTTGCCTCACCTGGCTTACTGTAAGTTGCTAAGAAAAATGGTTGAGTAGTTGTTCTCAGAAACTGAGACTCACATGGGAATCTTAAAAAATGCCCACACCTGGGCCCTGTAGGAACAATGGGGTGTGGGCACAGCTAGTTTTATTTTTTTAAATATGTTTATTGACTTCTGGCCAAGATGGAGGCATAGGTAGTAGATACACTGTGCCTCCTCGCACAACCAAAAGAAGGACAACAATAAAGTTAAAAACAAAAACAACCAAAACTTCCAGAAAATCTAACTGCGTGGAAGTCCGACAATCAAGGAGTTAAAGAAGAAACATTCATCCAGAACGGTAGAAGGGGCAGAGATAGGCAGCCAGGTGGAGAGGACTCACAGCAAGGCAGAGGATGGTGGGCCAGGTGAGGTGGCAGCTGGTGGAGCAGGCAGTCCCACATTTGCATGTGGATAAGCTGGGAGGAGGAACTGGGGATCGAGACAGACCATGAAACCCAGGGTTTCAGTGTAGGGAAACTAAAGCCTTAAAACCTCTGAATTAAAAAAATACTGTGAGGGTTGAGGCAGTGGGAGAAACTCCCAGCCTCACAGGAGAGTTTCTTGGAGAGACCCACAGGGTCCTATAATGTACACAAACCCAACAACCCAGGAATCAGCATCAGAAAGGCCCAATTTGCTTGTGTGTAGCGGACGAAGTGACTGAAAGCCGAGGAGAGCTGAATAAGCTGCATTGTTCCTCTCAGACCCCTCTCCCACATACAGCATGATAGCAAAGTGATGTGAATTGGCCTACCCTAGGGAATAACTAAGGCTCCACCTCTTACTACATAACAGGCATGCCAAGACAAAAAAAATTCTTTCCAAATGAAAGAACATATCAAAGCTCCAGAAAAAAATACAACTAAATGACAAAGAGATAGCCAACCTATCAGATGCAGAGTTCAAAACACTGGTAATCAGGATGCTCACAGAATTGGTTGAGTATGGTCACAAAACAGAGGAAAATGAAGGCTGTGAAAAGTGAAATAAAGAAAAATGTACAGGGAACCAACAGTGATGAGGAGGAAACTGGGACTCAAATCAACATTTTGGACCAGAAGGAAGAAATAAACAGTCCACCAGAACAGAATGAAGAAACAAGAATTCAAAAAAATGAGGAGAGGCTTAGGAACTTCCAGGACAACTTTAAATGTTCCAATATCCAAATCATAGGGTACCAGAAGGAGAAGACAAAGAGCAAGAAATGGAAAACTTATTGGAAAAAATAATGAAGGAGTATAGGGAACCTATTCGCATGGAAGGCCGAATGCAGCCCAGCTCTGTCTGAAAACAGGCAGGTGCACGTTTGGCACACAGAAAGCCAGACCCATGGATTGGTTCTCCTGTAGAGAGTCAGGCCCACATTGTACCTACGCCACTTTGAGACTTGCTCTGGCTAAAAACTCCCTCACCTGGAATTGAGACAGCAGAAGTTTATTGTGATCTGCACTAAACCTCCCAAGGGTGGGGTGTAACCAGTTCAACCACTTTTCCCCTTTACATTTGCAAATAACCTTTCCCTTTGAAGTAATCAGCAACATTCTTTCCTTTGTTATCTATAGAAGGTAACCACCTAAAGTGAACTTGTACATAGTAAATGAGGGCCATCCTTGATGTAATGTACCTAGAATATTAATAAAAGCTTGTCCAGGCAGAGGTTGGGGCCCTCTCTCTCTCTTTTAGAGAGCAGCCATGCCGTCTCTTTTTCTCCAACAGATTTCTGTAGTCTGTGTAAAATTGTTCATTGTTAGTTGCAGCCATAGCATAAACATCCACAACACACGGACCCCGCCTGGTGGGGTCCGAATCAAAGGAGAACTTCTCCAATCTGGCAAAGGAAATAGGCTTCCCAGAAGGCCCGGAAGCCCAGAGAGTCCCAAAGAATTTGGACCCAAGGAAGCACACACCAAGGCACATCAAAATTACATTACCCAAGATTAAAGATAAGGAGAGAATCTTTAAAGCAACAAGAGAAAAGGAGACAGTTACCTGCAAAGGAGTTCCCATAAGACTATCAGCTGATTTCTCAAAAGAAACCTCTCAGGCAAGAAGGGGCTGGAAAGAAGTATTCGAAGTCATGAAAGGCAAGGACCTACATCCAAGATTACTCTATCCAGCCAAGCTATCGTTTAGAATGGAAGGACAGATAAAGTGCTTCCCAGATAAGGTCAAGTTCAAGGAGTTCACCATCACCAAGCCTTTATTATATGAAATGTTAAAGGGACTTATCTAAGAAAAAGAAGGTAAAAAACTATGAACAGTAAAATGACAACAAACTTACAACTATTAACAACAGAACCTAAAAGAAAACCCCAAAACCAAAAACAAACAAAGCAAACAACTAGAACAGGAACAGAATCACAGAAATGGAGATCACATAGAGTGTTATCAGAGGGGAAGGGGTGGAGGAGAATGAAGGAAAAGGTACAGGGGATAAGTAGCATAAATGGTAGGTAGAAAATAGACATGGAGAGGTTAAGAATAGTATAGGAAATGTAGAAGTCAAAGAACTCATGTATGACCTATGGACATGAACCAAAGGGGGGGATGGAGGTGGGAAGGGGTGTACAGGGTGGAGGGCAATAAAGGGGGGAAAATGGGACAACTGTAATAGCATAATCATTAAGATATATTAAAAATATATATTTATTGATTCCAGAGAGAAAGAGAGGAAGAGAGAGTGAGAGAGAGAGGGAGAAAAATGTCCATCAATGTAGAGAAACATCAATTGTTGCCTCCTGGATTTGCCCTAGTCAGAGATCAAACCTGCAACCTAGGCATGTACACTGACCAGGAATCAGGTCCACAATCTTTCGTTGCTTGGGATGATGCTCCAACCAACTGAGCCACACCAGTTGGGCAGTTTTAATTTCATTTAAATTAAAATTCTCACCGGAGGACATTTTTTCATTGCTTTTAGAGAGATAGAAAGGGAGAGAAAGAAACATCAATGTGACAGAGAAACATTGATTGGTTGTCTCCTGGACATGCCTGTACCTGGGATCATATGCACCCAGATTGGGATCGGACCTACAACTTAGGTATGTGTCCTGACTGGGAATCAAACCTGCAATCTTTTGGTTACTGGATGACGTTCCAACCAACTGAGCCACACTGGCCAGGGCTAAACTTTTTTTTTTTTTGCCAAAAAGCACATTTCTTTATTTAAAGATTTCACATATTAAAGGAAAAAAAAACAACCCTGACAACACATTTCAGACAATATACTAGAAATAATAAAATTAAAAAATTAAAAATAAAAAAAACCCTTATATACATATTCCCTTTAAATGCTGTGCACTTTCAATTTTTCTAAGTGGGTCTAACTTTTCCCCAGACCAACAATATGCTGTACATTTTAGTAATGAAAATTATTCATGTGCAGTCTCTATGAAGAACAACTGGGCTAGGAGCTGGAAAGGATGCAAGGATGAGCAGATATCTCTTGATCTCTAGTGGCTCTATTCTGGTTGGAGGAGGGAGACGTCTTTGTGTAAAAAATAGGACCACTTGCATTTCAATCTTGCCAATTTATTCAGTAGAGCTGAAGCTTTTTATTTTGTTGCTGATTATTTCTTGAAATTGAATTGGATCTTATTTATATGCCTATTATGTCTCAATTTTAATAGTAGACTCAATTAGCTTTTAAGGATAGTTTATTCTGTTTTCCAAATGGACTTGTTTTCTTCGATTTATTTGTAACATTGAAAAGTTGGATTGCTCTGGCTGAATATATTCTTCCAATGAAACAATCATGAAAATAAACAAACAAAAACCCGTATCTCTAAATGATGAGGACCTCAAACCCTGCACATGATTGATGACAAATGCCTGCCAAACTTAACTGCCTGTCCTATCCCAACTTTGATCACTCTTTTATCATTCATTGATTCTTTCATCCTTACAGAGAGAGTGTGAGTTGGGATTTCGGGGGCTGAGATGATTGTTTCTTACTTACTGGTAGCACTCTGTCAAATGGGTATGGGCTAAACTCCCCTTGGCCATCACCAGCGATTTAACTCACTCCATTCACACTAGCCTTTCTTTTTATCATCCTGCTGCTTTCTGTCTGTTCATTACATTATGGAGTTTATATAATTTTGTGATCCGCCACTATGGAAAACCAGGGTCAAACATGTTACTAACAGGCACAATTTGGATATAAAATCCTGTGTGACATAAGCATTTGCAATGCTAATTTCATTAGTTTCTGGGTTAATTGCACATCTCAAATGAAATCTACTTGACTTGTATAAGACAAAGCCAGCCTGCGGGCTCACTGGTAAATCTGTGCTATTCAGAATTCTTTAATCTGGTAATTCTGCCTGTGGTTTGCTATTCTTGAATGGTGTGGTTTGTGAAGTCAAGAGCAGACCCTCACCCAGAAAAAGCTCTCTGACAGGCTCATCGGTGATGCCTGAAATTGTACCAGAAAAGATTCTTTACTTTGGTCTTCAAAATCCTGCTATTACAGACCCTGAATAGCCACAGCAGTTTTGAGAAAGAACAAAGTTGGAGGAGGTATGCTACTTGGTATCCAACTATACTACAAGGTCATAGTAATCAAAACAGCATGATACTAGCATAAAAAGGACATATAGATCAATGGAACAGAATAGAGAGCCCAGAAATAAACCCATACCTATATGGTCAATTAATATTCAACAAAAGAGGCAAGAACATATAGTGCGGTAAAGACAGTTTAGTCAATAAATGATGTGGGGAAAATTGGACAGATATGTGCAAGAAAAAAATAAAACTATACCACCTTTTTACACTGTACAGAAGAATAAAATGGATTAAAGACTTAAATATTAGACTCAAAACCATAAAAGTCCTAGAAGAAAACACAGGCAGTAAAATCTTAGACATTTCTCATTGCAATATTTTTTCTGATATATTGCCTCAGGCAAGGGAAGCGAAAGAAAAAAATGAACAAATGGGACTACATTAAACTAAAAAGGTTTGGAATAGCAAAAGAAACCATCAACAAAATGAAAAGACAACCTTCTGAATGGGAGAACATATTTGCCAATGATAAGGGGTTAATATCCAACACTTATAAAGGACTCATAAAACTCAACACCAAAACAAACAAACAACCCAATTAAAAAATGGGCAAATGAATTGAATAAATACTTCTCCAAAGAGTATATACAGATGGCCCATAGACATGAAAAGACGCTCAATGTGACTAATCATCAGAGAAATGCAAATCAAAACCACAATGAGATATTATCTCACACCTGTCAGAATAGCTATCATTAATAAATCAATAAAAAGTACTGGTGAGGATGTGTAGAAAAGGGAACCTTCGTGCGCTGTTTGTGGGAATGCAGATTGGTGAAGCCACTGTGGAAAGCAGTGTGGAGTGACCTCAAAAAAAAAAAAATGGAACTGCCTTATGACCCAGTGATTCCACTTCTTGAAATATATCCGAAGGAACTCAAACCACTAATTCAAAAGGACGTATGCACCTTATGTTCACAGCAGCCTTATTTAAAATAATAGCCAAGCTATGGAAACAATTCAAGTGCCCATCAGTAGATTAGTGGATAAAAAACTGTGGTACATTTACACAATGGTATTTACACAAATACTACAGGGCCATAAAAAAGAAGGAAATCTTACCCTTTGCGACAGCATGGATAGACCTGGAGAGCATTATGCTAAGTGAAATAAGCCAGTCAGAGAAAGACAAATGTGATACGATCTCACTTATATGTGAAATCTAATGAACAAAGTAAACTGATAAACAAAATAGGAACAGACTCATAGATACAGAGAACAGACTGACAGCTATCAGAGGGCAGGCCATTGGAGGCTGGGTGAAAAAGGCAAAGGGATTAAGAAAAAAAAAAAACCTGTTTTTAGAATGAAGAACTTCAAGAGCTTTAGTACAGTATTCATAGAAAGTACCATTAAAGAAAGGAAAGGGGAGTTTGTGACGATGCAAAATATCTGAGTAAAATGGCAGTGAGAGGTCTCTGTTTTCTCAGGGAGTCATCAGCGTCTGCTGGAACACAGCTGGGGTAGGCTGGCTGGGTAAGGAGGAGATTAGAGAAAACTTTGGGAACCTGGCAATCAGGCTCAAAACTCTTAAAGATAAGAATCTTCTGACAGATGCCATGATGAATTTTGAGTCAATCTCAGGACTAAACTAATTTTTAAAATTACTTAAATTTTTTTTTCTGGTGGATCCCCATAACAATCCTTTTTGGCTGTACAATCATTTACACATTTCAAATCAGTCATCTCATTACTTCATTAGGTCCTGTTGCCATCTCTGAGTCGCACGTGTTCGTGTTTCATAGCTAAGGAGACCGAGCCTCAGACACCTTATGTGACCCATCAAGTGGCAAATCTGGGACCACTGTCTCCTCGGTGGGGGTCAGCGCTTTTCTCATGATTCTGCTCTTCAGGCAGTGTCCTTACACACTAATCTCCTTGAACTGCACATTAGGTGGGAAGGAACCAGGACAGGGCCTATGCTGACTCTTGAGTCTGGGTTCCTCAAGGGTCTACAGCAGCAGATCTGTCTGGGCTGCACAATAAGATCCCTGAGCCTCTAGGCTCATCTTGTCTGAGGTTTGACCTGGGCATCAATATAATAAAAAAAAACCCAACCCATTCTGGGTGATGTTGATGTTCATCCATGGTGTAGAACCGCTGGTCTATAGTGATGCTCTTAGAATGCCAGGGATGGCTCTTAGTCTGGGGTGTGTGTGTGCGCGTGTGCCTGCTCATACCCACCAGAAAGGCCTGCGGGGCTTTTAAGTGCTCTACACAAGCCTCACTTCCCTGTGTGTACAAGGGAGATCTTCTTTGTTAGGATGTGCTGGGGAGAGGAGGGAGAGAGTAGGGGATAGCAGTTGGTATTAAAAATATTCCTAGATAATTTTGTCAACTATGTGCCTTCTGCATCCCATAAGTAAGTTTTCAGCTTATAGGAACATGATGGCTAATCCATAAGCTGAATAACATTGTTCAAGTGGCCCCAGCACCCAACACAGGCGGCGGTGCACATCATCAGAGTGAGGAGGTGAGGCTGCAGAGGAACGGTGCCCACGGCCGCCCACGGCTGGGGCGGGAGGAACAGCTCAGCGGCTCCGGCGGCACACTAGACTTCACGGCCAGACCTTCAGGAGCTCAAGGGAGGTTATTGTCCCTGGCAAGTCATTCTGCTCACCCTTCGGGAAGATTGCCGGGTTCAATCATTCACACAATAGTATTTATTACATGTCCAGTGTGTGCCAGGCCCCTGGCCAGGTGGACGCTGAAGGGGTAATGGTGAACAACATAGGGGAATGTTAACCTGCGGTTCCAGAAAGCTCCAGTGTCCTGTGGAGAGAGGGCTACAGAGGGCACTTGAGTGCTTGCAAATGGCTCACAGAACATCTCAGTTTTTAGCTAATAGCCCACCAAGAAAACACTTCTCTGGCGTGCTGGGCCGGTTTGCTGTTTGAGCTCCACACCAGGGAGACTAAGGCTTCAATATGCAGAGAGCTCCCTCTACTGGGAAGATGCACTATTGCATATGAAGGGCCCGGAGCCGCCCAGCTACGTGCGCAGTGTCTGCACACGCTGATACTTGGTGCTTAATGAATGTTCTGGTAGAAACTTATAGTCAAAGATGTTTTTTGCAACACTACTTAGAATTTATTTTAAAATGGAAATGGCAACGAGTAAATAAGGTTATCTCTATGGTATAGCCAGTTAGAGTCAATAAAATTATGCTTTCAGGGTTTTTCAAATTCATTGTGGAAGAGTATCATATTATGGCAAATATAAAAAGGAAGCTGTTTAAAATTTTATCTATTCTGTGAAAAATAGATACAGAAAATGGTACTGAAGGAAATACTGAGAAAATGTTAACGGTAGATGTGTAATTTCCCGTCGGTCTATTTTTTCTCTATAGTGAGAAGATATTACTTTTCCAGTCAGAAGAACGGATAACTAAATTCCATGAGGTAGTCATTCTGCTCCCAGTGTCAAGGCCTTTAGAATTCCCTGTTGCAGGTGGGATGAAGAACGCATTGCTTTGTTTGACGTATTAGTCCAGGCTCAGGAACACCATCTTTCCTGTCTTCTCTTTCTCCAGAGCCTGCATTCCAGCCACCCGTGTCTGTGTTACAGCTTGTCTTAATTTTTTTAACTAAAAAATACATACTCAAGCGTAGAAAATTTAAAAAATTCTGCACAGCATAAACAAGAAAACCAAAGTGGCTGTCAGATAGCCGTTATCAAACATTGTCAATGCATTTTCTTCTTATGTAAATGAAAATGACCTTATTTGTACATTTATATTCATATATATTACATAGAACATAATTGGCCACATGTTGTATATATAAGTATGTACATTTCTTTTTTTACTCAATAAGCATGTTTTCTGATGATGTTAGAATTTGTTGAAAATATTTTTTTGCTGATAATGTTGCACTATTATATGTTCTCCTTGACAATCTCATGGACTCCCTTGAATTTAAATATTTATCTCTAGCCTGGACTTCTCTGCTTAATACCTCAGTATCAACTAGCAATTTGATGTCTGCTGTCATTGGTGTCCATTATGCAATGTGCCCCAGACTGGACACTAACCTCCTTCATTCTTTCCAATTCCGTAAGCTGAGTTCCTCTATTAACTAAGTTGCTCCTGATAGAAACTTGGAGGTCGTACTTGACAGCTTTACTTCCTGTAGTGGGCTGAATTTTGTCCCACAAACGACATGTTCAAGTCTTCACCCCCAGGACCTGTGAATGGGACCTTTTTTTTGGTAATAGAGTCTTTGCTTATGTAACCAGGCTCAGATGAAGTCATAGCGGATTAGGGTGGCCCTAAATTCAATGACTGGAGTTGTTACAAGGGAAAAGAGAGGGAAACCCAGAGGAGACACACAGGAGAAGGCCATGTGATGGTGGGGCAGAGAACGGAGTGGTGCAGCTACGAACCAAGGAGCATCAAGGACCACCTGGGGCCCTCAGCAGCCAGGGAGAGGAGACTCTTCCCCAGAACCTTTGCAGGGAGCGTCGCCCTACTGACACCTTCACCTTATATTTGTGGCCTTCAGAACTGTGAAAGGATGTGTTTCTGCTGTTATTTTAAGCCACCAGGTTTGAGGTAATTCGTTACAGCAGTCCTTGAAAACTGAAACACTTCCCTTCCTTCATGGAAGCCAGTAAAATAGGGTTAGATCTCTCTGTTCCTACACATACCCTCAAACCCCCTTACAGCAGCTCCGGTGAGTTGTTAGCACCACACATGGTAACAAAGTCTTTCCTTGCCAGGACACTGCCACAGAGGCTTCCCTGGTCACCTGGGAGGGTAACAAGAATCCCTGAAGACCCCAAGTGATCTATCTCCCACTGTTCTCTCCTTGATCACACTGCCTGCCTTCTCCCTCTGTGCTCATTAGACACCAGCTGGGTGTGGGTGGGGAGAACCTTCTTTCAAATGTCTTAGTCCGCTGCTGCCCTTAGGGGCCACTTGCAAGCTGTTCCTTTCCTCCTACCCTTCCTGGTTAACCCGAACCCCTACTCATCCCTCAGTTCTCAGAGAGGCCTCTCTGCTCCCTCATATCAGTTACATCCTGCCATTGTTCCTCCCTCGCAACATTCAGACTTGTCCTCCGGACCTTACCCAGCGGGCACATGCCTCTGCTTTTGTGGCAGTTGGTTTGCTGCCCGTCTCCCTACTGCCCCAATGCCCTTGCTCTTTGTTTCCATCGCACACGCCACAGCATAGAGGAGATGCTTTCTAATGACATCTGAATGAAGCTTGCTCCGTCTGGCTGCGTCTAGAGCTTATGAGGAGGGCTCACTGGTAGGCTACGCTTCGACTCACCTTTGGGCCTCAAGGCTCAGAAGGATGCCTGTGCTTAGATGAGCTTGATGAGGAACCAAAACAAAGCAGATCAGGTATGACCCATCGCAGGAGGTCAGTGGCTTAGAGAGAGGGCTTGGAAACACTGTGCTTGGATTTGAATCCCAGCTCTACTATTCAAAAGGGTGTGACCAAGGAGAATCATACAGCTCACTGGTGCATTGAGGTAATAGCGCTTCTCCCTGGGTTGTAAGGAGTAAATGGGGGGCCCATGCTCAGGACGTGCTGCTTTCATCCTCAGCACCCTCGTTACAATGCTGGTGTTTTCATACCCCAATGTTTGGGAGGACCCTGGGGAATTCCTAGTAATGAATTCTAGTGGGCTGTGCCTACCCGAAATGCACCTTTGTCCCACCCACCTGTTGCAGGCAAGCAGTCTCTAGCAGAGAGTGGTTTGTCCACTGCTCAGGGCTGGGCTCCCGCTCCCACCCCGACAGCTTGTGTGCTGCAGCCCAGACCCAGAGCCAGCAGGTCCTGCTAAGCACTCACACCCAAGAGTGGAGACCCTGGGGAGAAGCTGGCGGAGAAGAAGGCGAGAAAGTGGGTTTATGGGAAGAGGTGGGAAGTGCAGATGTGGGGGTGGAGCCCAGGTGAAAAGGAATGAAATCCAGCATTTGACTTTGCAAAAATTTCCCGCAGGAGGAGGAGCCGTTCAAAGAATTGTTCTCCAAGTCACAGACACCTGGGGAAATTGCCTGGAGAAATAAACTAGGGCTGGGGTCCCCGACCTCGGTCCTCAGACCAGCACCGGTCCACAGCAGCAGGTGAGCTTGAATGTAAAGCGCTTGAATTATCCCAAAATCATCCCCCAACCTGCCTCCCTCCCTGGGAAAAACTGTCTTCCACAGAACCAGTCCCTGGTGCCAAAGAGGTTGGGGACTGTTGAACTAGGGGATAGGCGGTGAATAAAAGCCAGCTCCCAGGCAGGCAGGAGACTGCCTGTCACGTCCTTCCTTTTCATATTGCATGTCTGTATTTAAAAGTCCCATTCCAAAGGCCTGTAGAACAGCAGGCCCCAGCAGTCACGATTTCCTGCAGGCCCCCTGGAAAGCATTAGAACAATGTTTCCCATTTAATAGGCAATTCAGGGAAGGCAAGATCAATAATTTCTAGGCAGACATTTTGCAGATGCGAATTTATATCATCCAAATACTCCTAGTTCCTACCCCATCTCCTCTTAAAAATGGCCACAAGGTAACGCTGCATTTTGAAAAGACGGATATTGACGTGCACTTCTCAGGGTGCAGGGGATGAAAGGAAGAAATGCTCACGGTACTAGATGTCTTGCAAAGGATTTTTATATGGTGTCAGTTGCAGCTAGCCGCCTTCGGCTATTGCAAATAAATCCTATTATGTGATTTACAAATGGAATACCTAATAGAATTATTGTTTTTAAGACCCTGGCAGATTAAACAGTACCTAAGGTGGATAGCGCTAAATGTAACTGAAGCTTGACTAATTGGTCTGAGATAAACATGCACTATATATCAAGGACCTGGAGACTGAGATATAATCAGAAGATGAGTTTTCTAAAAATGCTGCTCTTCTGTGAGTGGCGTTGAATAATTGAATTTATTAGTAGCCAGCCATTGTTCCATAACCTGCAGCCGGGGTTCCTCTTTTCTCTGTCTTTGAATATATTACTGTAATGATGCACCATCTGTTCTTTCTCCTGAGAAATTCACTCAGCTTCAGAGAATGCAAATTAAAGAACACAAAGCAAAGATGTCTGTCATTTTTAATACCCATCCCCCGCACCTCCATTTCCCCCTTAATCCTGATCATAGTGTGCATCATTAGCCTTCTCCTCCCTCAGCTTGGAGATGTTGGATGTCAGTAAGTAGAGATGTTTTCTGTAGGGTTGGGGGGTGGGCATTCCTTTGAGGCAACCGGGGGAGTAAGAGGAGCATTGCCCTGAGAGTGAAGGGTCTGACCTTCAGTCCTCATTTTATTGCTACTCTGTGGGTGACACTGGGCAAGTCACCTACCCTCCATAGGTCCTTTCTATTTATCTACTGCTGTGTGACAAATTGTCCCCAACTTAGCAGCTTGAAACACAGATGTTTATTATCCCACATGACTTCTGAGGGCTCAGAATCTAGAAGCAGCTTTGCCGGCTGGCTCTCGCTCAGGGTCTCTCATTGCCTTTGCCACCAGCCTGCGGAACATTCCAGTCACTAGCCATTGTTTTTAATGAAGGCTGATGGAAAGAAGAGGTGTTCAGAACAGGAAGAGGTAACATAATCTGCTGTTACGAGGTATTTGTGCTCCCTTCCAGACCAGCTTAACATGACTGGACTCCATCTATCTGGCAAGCAGCATGGTAATTGGGAAGTGCCTGGAGTTCAGAGTGACACAGCCAGGTGCTGAACTCTTCACTCCTCCACTTACCTTGAGAGCTTGACTAGGTTGCCTCACATCTCTGAGCCTCCCTTCCCTGTCCATTAAGTGGGAGAAATGCCATTTACTGACAGGGTTGCTGTGACAATGAAATGAGGTCATTTTTGTGAGGTCCTTGGTGCTCTGCCTTCTCTAGCAGGTGTTTGGTCTGTTAGCCTTCTTCTCTCCCAACCTTGGAAATGCAGTCTGGAGGAAATCCACTCGTAATTGAAGAATCAAAGGAGTATGCAGGCAGTGAAGATGCTATCAATGACAGTACTGAGCGTACGACTTCTGTGATGTTGTCCATTGCAGCATCATCCTATCTTCATACATCAGAGCTGGGAGGCAACTTGCCCAGTCCACTTTTCACTGTGGTCACCCACAATGCCCTCTCATGATGCCTCAATGTCTCCTTCATTTGCTCCGAGGACCCAGAATGAATACTAGAGGCCTTACCATTAGCAAGGGTCCTCTCCCAGCTTTCTCATAATGTCTCAGGTGCTCAGTACCTGCAACTAGATTTTCTCAGTAGTGAGAGTTAGTGTGTGTTTTTGGAAAAAGTGCTGGGTTTTGAGTCAGAAGATCTAGATGAACACTTTGCCCCTGCCACATAGTTGATGTATGTTTCTGAATGAATCTTGGTCCCTCTCTGACCACATTTTTATCATCCGTAAAATAGAGGTCCTAAGAATATTGCCTAAATTCTTATCTTGACAAGGTATCGTGAGGACCAAAAGGAACAAGGGATAGGGAAGGTTTGTAAACTGGAGATGCCACATCATTGCTGTTGTTTCTGTGGCTGACTCTCTCCAAGGAGAAGGTGTCAGCCTTTACCACATAGGGTCTGGGATGGTGGAATGCTGGGCATTTTGTAGTCCACTAGGCATGATCTGGGCAGATGGTATTCTTGACACCATTTTCAAATTGATGTTATGGATATCATCACATCATGTAGGCAGTCATTTGCTTCATTAAAAAGGCAACATTGGACTTGGGACAGGGCTTGCTCTGTTACAAACTTAAGCATGCCAGTGATGATAGCTACCACTTATTGGACCTTTAAAATATGAGGGATGTGGACCATGCACTTGAGATACATTATTTCAGAGCCAGGTTTGCCATTAGAACAATTCCAGGTGCAGGTGAGTGGTGTTCTCTGGAGCTGTGCAGTGCACAGCCTGCTCGGCCATCCATGGAAATGCTGCTCACAGAAATTCTTGGAGGTCTCCTTGCATGGGCTTTGTGAGTAATCTCAGTTACCCCAATTTATGAGGCAAAACCATGGGATTTGGAGGAATTAACTAACATTTTCAAGATAATAAAGCTAACAAATAGCAGAGTCAGAATTCTTAAAGCCTATGCTTTTCTCATTATACTATATTTCATGAGTTTAATCGAATTGGCGATGTCTTCCAGCAAAAGACCACTAAGAACACATCTGTAGCTGAACAATTCTGGAAGTTTGGTATTTTGTAGCTTGGACAACATCTGTGTGTTGTCTAGATTCAGACATGACTGTAGAGTGGGCTTGTCTTTGTCTTGATCCATCATGGTCCCAGATAACCTTGTCTGATGTGGATGTTCTGAGGAATTTTCTCTGTCCGACAGGAGGACCCCGAGGCTGAGCAGCGAGTGCTGGGGCAGATGCCAGTGCTTTGTTGTTCCTCGAGGTCAAAGGTCTGGTAAGTGCTTTAAGCCTTCACTATGTAGCTCCAGACTGAAGTTCAACATTTTGTGAGGGAAGAAGTGAAAGAGTGTGCAGAGGCCACATGGAACCATGTCACTTGACCTGGCTGAGAGAAAAATTGCTGGTTCTAGATATTTCACAAATAGTCCTATAAAGTTTTACTCTAATGAATACGTTTTTCTCAAAGTAAAACTGTCTGGTCCAGATGGCAGTTCCTTTGACAAGGTGTCATTTCAAGGCAGTCTTGGTGGGGGAAGGTAGCATGAGAGCAGGAGAGGCATCTCTGTTGGGTCTTGCAGACACAGGCTGAGGCCTGCCCGTGACCTGAGAGGACTTCGCTGGGTCTAGGGAATGTGGGGGTGGCTGCAGCCACTGGATTTCAGAAGATCAAGAGTCCAGGGCACATCCACACAGCAAGGTTGAAAACACAAGGATTTTTGAGCAGAGAAGCGCAGCCTGGCGATACATGATGGTTTCCAAAGTGTGGTCATCATGAACCATAAAATATATGTAAAAAAAATGAGAGTCATCTGACAAGGGCACACCCTGCTCAGTGCCAGGGGCTGTGGGTGAGATGGTGAGAAATTTTAAAAGATGAGATGGTCAGTGAACTACAGGCTTCACTCATCTGTGGTTTCAGGATAGTTTGTCGTAGGGAAATGCACGCAGGCAAGTGTCAACTGTAAAAGAAAGGAAGTGGATTAAGCAAAGTCCCAAAATGCTTCTACAATGTGGCAGCCACACAGGAACATGTTTAGCCAGAACTACACTCTAAAATAGTTCTAGTCTGCCCACAGGGGACACAAAATTTTTACTGTCGTTGTCAGGATTCACCTGCTCTAAAATATTTTTTAAGGTATTTGAATTTTTTAAATTCAGAACTTTTGAAAGATGACTGGAGATACCTTAGAAAACAGGCAGGTGATAGACTGGGAAAAGATGCTCACAATATTTAAAACTGACAAGGTATAAATATCTAGAACATAAAAGAAGTCTAGACAAATCAGTAAGAAGAAGATGGAAAGTTCTAGAACAAATGAATGGTTCAAAGAAGACCAGGAAATTCAAAGATGAACAAAAACGAATTAGCTAATAAGCACAGGAAGAAAAGATCAACTTCATTAGGTTACTGCAAATTAAAGTGCTGAGATGCTACCAACATATGTAAGTTAGGCAAAAATGGACAAATTGCACAATACGAAGAGGTGACGAGTATGTAGGAAGGAAACAAGGAGCATTTCTAGTGGGAGTGCAAATTGATGCAGCAATTTAGAACATACTCTAGTGGAACTCACCTAATCTAAGTTGGCATGTACCAGAAGATCCTGGGTATTTTCTCAAGAAAAACTCACAGGCTCATGGAATATTTGTGGAAGTGCAGTAATGTAACTGTCCATCTTTAGTGGGATGGAAACATGAAAGAGGACAATGCCTTCTGGGGAAACTATGCAACACTCCAAGGCAGTGGAATAATAATATACACAATTACATATACAGATCTTAAAGACAAAGTGCTTGGCCTTGGCTGGGTGTCTCAGTTGGAGCATTTTTCCCACATACCAAAAAGTTACGGATTCGATCCCTGCTCAGGACAGGTCAGCACGGGTACGGGAGGCAGCCAGTCAATGTTTCTCTTTTCCCTCCCTCTCTCTCCCCCCACTTCCTCTCTCTCTAAAATCAATAAATACATCCTTGGGCGAGGATTAAAATAAATAAATAAAAATAAATTGTGCTTAGTAAAAACCAAAACTAAAAACAAACCCGTAAATAGCAGAACAAGATAGAAAGCATAATGCCATTTCTAAATTAAACACATAAACAGACAGAACTACATTTTTACAATACCTACACATTTAAGAGGATGTATCAAATTCATTAGAGTGGGTGCCTATGGGAGGAAAGGAGGAAGGACCATGGGGGCAGTGGCGGGGATGAAAGAGAAAATTAAAATGCAGTAAGGAGCATGGACCAGGGGTAGGCCCCCTCTCTGTACCTGCGCTGGCTCACTCCTCAGTTTAAGGAGCAGGAGTTGTTCACTGGGAGTGAGTGCTTACACAGTGTGAGAAATTCCCGTACTCTGTTCTGCTATCACCTTCTCTGTAAGTCAATATGCAACAGCTGCCATAAATGGAGACAGAGGAAGCAGAGGAAGTTTTCTTTAAGTGAATATACTTAATCGGGACCACATCTCTCCTCCTGCGTTGGCTATTATTGTTGACCCCTCCGCTCTGCTCCCGTTGCTCTTGTGTTACTTCTGTCCTGAGTTAGCATGGTTGCAGGGAGTACTGAGTGTTGGGTCTGAAATGACTGGGTTGTATTTTGCCCTGTATAATGTGCACCCACATTTTTGGCCCAAACTTTCAGGAAAAAAATCTTCCATTTTAATTTTTAAATTCAACTATTTACTTATTTATATTTAGAAACAAAGCCTATTATCCTATCCCAGGGTATTATTTTGCATACAGATATCATGATTGCTTTCTAGAGTTACACTCTTAACATATAAGCATAAATAAAAGAATTAAAAACATTTATATAGATATGGAAATAGTACTACCCAGGTATAACGTGCATCCTTATTTTTCCCTCAAAAATTTGGGCAAAAAGTGCACGTTATACATGGCAAAGTGTGGCATATAGTGTCTGTATCTACTCCACGTTAAAAGAGGCTTACTTCTTCCGGTATGTTCCGCGAAACGTCCGCCATCAGTGTGTTAGCACATAAACAAGAATGGCCTATGTCCACGCATTTGTCCAGCGCTGTGGGTCTTCCCTGCTGACAGTGAACTACTGAGGTCATGGGAAGGTCTAGTGCCTTCTAAGTGGTGGGGGGCGTGGGGAGGGTCTAAACGGACCATAGATGGATCTAATTTAGTCATATTATGGAAGCCGAACATGGTTTTGGCCCTTAAGAATGGTGTCTATCATTTACCGGGGGCCTGCTATGTCACAGGTGTGGTGCACATACTAGCTCTAATGGAACTAGAACTAGCACTCACAGGAACTAGCTCACTCAGTTCCTATTTGTGTGGACTTTCTTAGGCTCTGTTCCACTCTCTGTAGTACAGTAGTCCTCCTGTATTTGTGATTTCGTTTTTGCATGGTCTCAGTGACCTGCTGTCAAGCAAAGTCTGAAAATATTAAATGGGAAATTCCAGAAATAAAGAATTCTTTTTTTAAAGATTGCGTGTGTTCTGAGTAGCATGATGAAATCTCACGAGTCCTGCTCCCTCCTGCCCGGGACATCAATTGTCTTTGTCCAGCATCTCCACACTGTAAACATTGGATGCTGTACAGCTCCCCACCCATTAGTCGCCTAGTAGCACCTGGTTTATCAGATGAGCTGCGGAGGTATGGCAGCGCTTGTGTTCAAGCCACCTGTAGTTTGCTTAACAACAGCCCCAAAGCTCCAGAACAGCAGTGTCGGCAGCTCGGACAAGCCACAGGGAAGCCCTGAGTGCTTCCTGCATGTGAGGTATTTTGTACATTAAGGTATTTTGAGAAGGAGACCATATTTACATAAATGTTATTACAGTATTTTTGTAATTGTTCTATTTTATTAGTTGTTGTTAATTTCCTACTGTGCTTAGTTTATAAATTAAACTTTACCATAGATACGCATGAATAGGAAAAAAAACATAGTACCTTTATAAAGAGCTTGGTTCTGTGGTTTCAGGTATCCACTGGGGCTCTTGGAAAATATTCCCCTTGGATAAGGAGAGACTGCCATATTCTCAAATACTGTAGCTGGCTGTAGTCTTCTGAGATTACATTGTTGAGCATGTTCTGCTCATTATCCCTTAAGTTATTCCTGCATTTTCTACCTCTTATAGAAGGTAAAACATTCCTGTCTTCTATATCTTCCATGACCTGCAGGGAATGAGATTAGTGAGCAAGTCCCGGGCTTCTTTGGGTTAGAGTTGGACTTTATCAAATCAACCTTTTAGCGTAGGTCTCAGCAAGGTAGGTAGGTAGTTTAGAGGGAAGAACACTAACTAACCATGTGATCTTAATTGACTTTCTCTCTCAGAGTGCAGCCTACATCCTAATAAAATTGGAAAATATTGGGTTGCCCAAAAAATTTGTTTGTTTTTTTCAGTAAGATGGCTCTAGTAGCGCTTAGTTGTCTTTAACTTCACTTGAACAATTTTGTTAGATTGTACTGTGACAGCTAAACAAAATTATCAGAATTGGTGAACTTTTGTGTAGCCATTTTAATATTGAAGATGGGAGAAAATACACAACATTTTCAACATATTATGCTTTGTTATTTCAAGAAAGGTAGAAATGCAACTGAAATGCAAAAAAAAAAAAAATTGTGCTCTGACTGATCGAATGTATCAAAAGCGGTTTGTGAAGTTCTGTGCTAGAGTCTTGCTGGATGATGCTCCATGGTCAGAACAGTTGAAATTGATAGCGATCAAATTGAGAACAATCAGTGTTATACTATGTGGGAGATAGCTGACATACTCCAAATATCCGAATTCATAGTTATTTGTGAAAATGAAAAATGTATCCTTCATTTTATGAAAAAAACCTAAACGAACTTTTTGGCCAACCCTGTGAAGGAACTGAGTGAGGTTTAGAGCTAATGTCTGCACCACACTTGTTACGTAGTGGGCCCTTGGTAAATGATAGCCAGCATTCATTGTGAAGGGCGCAAATCGTGGTTAATTCTCCACATTATGACTACATCAGATTCACCTGCAGGGGGATTCCTTTGTTGACAAAATACAAACTGTATTCAGTTTTCTTACCACCTGTTCTGCTGATGAGGTTTTCTGTGACTGTCTTGCTCAGCTCCCAGGGAAAGGCCGATGATTACTGTGGGAGGTGGTGGTTTGTTCCTGCCTCGAGAAACAGTATCATGTACATTTTTTCAAATTGTTGGGTACATCAAACTTTAATAGCTTTATCTCTGGGGACAGATTCTATTGTGATGGAGGAGTTCCTTGCTCCTGATCTCTATGGCTTCTTCAATGCCAAGCATTGCCTCACTTGAAATGGGGTCGGGGGAGGTTGTCGCTTGCCCTCTGGACTGAATTGTAAGACTCACCAAAGGGTTAGCCCCCATGACCTAGAATGGAGGGACAGTAAAGAGCTTGGAGATAAAACAGCCTAATGACGAAGGAAAAACAGCAGTCTTCAGCTACTCTTACCCAGAGGCCATCAACAGAACAATCTCAGTGCTTTTCTTTCATTAGATAAAAAGGGTACATAACCTGCATTATGAAAAGAATAATTGATTTGTTTTGCTCTTGTATCTTTTTCATATCTTACTCTTTTTCCTGAGAAATATGTAATCATTGTTATATGCAAGTTTTATGGAGGGGCGGATGGAAGTTCATGATTCTCCTTATTGGTCTGCCTTGAGCCCCCTCTTTGTGGACAGACCCCTCTCTCCAGTGTTGACATCCGTCTCCAGTTGGACCCCAGCAGCTGCCCACAGAGTGTGCCTTATCCCTAGCACAGGTCCTGCGTTCATCCTACAGGACAACTCTGAGACAGGAACAAGGACTGAGAGTTACGGGCCTGGCGTGCTCACAGACACACAGTGCTGCTGATGGTGTGCTGCTTTCTCCAGAACAGAATTTCTCCAGCCTGAGTCCCCTTAGCACATGGGGTGGGGGAGTGTGTAGGCCAGGAAGGGCACCAGCTGGCAGTAAATGTGATTAGCCCTGAGTTAAATCACCAAGGAAATTTAAAATTTAAATAACCAAAACCAAGGAAACAAAATCTGGAGAGGAACTGCAGGCAGGTAATTTGCACGTCAACTCTATAAGAAATTCATGGGTAATTGTTCTGAGGCAGAGTTCCTAGGGTTCATAAACCCATCCCCAAGCTTCCTGAGAAGAGACATCCAGCTTCTCAAACTTGCTGACCGTCGAAAAATACAGAATTATATGCAAGTTGGTTGCCTTCCTTTTTTGTTGTACCAATTGTAGTCAGTCATTAAGTGCTGTTGGAAGAAGATGAGTGTGCAGTTTAGGAAGATACTTGCATCTAACCACAGCTTAATTAATATGGAGGGGTTGCAGTGGTAAAAGGGTGTATTTTTTCCTCAATTTGCTTCCTCTTCTCTAAGCCCAGGAACCTGGGCTTCAGAGTAAGCAGGTGATCCTGAGCAGGCAGAGGTTAAGGTAGGCATTACCGTCACATGACAGTCACTCCATGGCACCATGCCCCCACCCCCAGAGGTCCCAGGCTGTCCCTCTTTCCTGGAGATCTGCCTCTGTTTCTACCCCTTTTTGGGCGGCAGGCCTGATGCTTCTCATGTGTGTGCTTCTCAATCTGATTCTGTCTCCTAGGTTTCTGGGTTTACTCACCTTATTTCTCAATTCTTATGTCTTTCTGCTGTGTATGTATCCACCCCAGTGTGACCATCATCTGTTCCAGACCCCAGCTTGATGTTAAGTTTGAAGGACTTTGAGGTTCCTCTTGGACAGGATATGTCAGATATGACTGCCACTGAGAACTGCTGAATGATCCTGGCAGATCAGAACATATTCGAGAAGGACTGGTCCTGACTCCGGTTTTTGGTAGGTGACAGTCACCACTGTGTTTGGTCATGCACCCCTTCAGTCTCCTCCAGTCTTAGGCTTCTCCTTTGTGGTTCCCCACCAGCTTCTGGACTTTTTCTGATTCCTCTTTCTTTCTTTTCTTTAAAGGAGACTTTATTTTTTAGAACAGTTTCAGACCCACAGCAAAATTGAACAGAAGGTACAAAGAATTATGATATACCCCCTACCCCCATATATATATATATATCTCCTCCTCCATTGTCAACATCCCCCGCAGAGTGGTACACTTGTTGCAGTAGAGGAACCTACACTGACACATCATTATCACCCCAAATCCCTAGTTTACATTATGGTTCACCCTCCGTGTTGGTCATTCTATGGATTCGGACAATTTCCATTGATATAGCCACCATTGTACTGTTACACAAAACAGTCTCACCGCTCCCCAAATCTCCTGTTTTCTGCCTGTTATGTCCTCCCTCCCCACAGCCCCACTGATACTTTCACTGTCTCCATAGTTGTGCCTTTTCCAGAATGTCATGCAGTTGGAATCATATAGCAAGTAGCCTTTTCAGATTGGCTTCTTTACTTAGTAATATGTATTTAAGGTTCTCCCATGTCTTTTCATGGCTTGGTGGCTTTCTACTTTTTAGCAATAAATAATATTTCATTGTCTGGATGTGCCATAATGTATTTACGCATTCACCTACTGAAGGGCATCTTGGTTGCTTCTAAGTTGTGACAGTTATGAATAAAGCTGCTATAAACATCTATGTGCAGGTTTTTGTGTGAACATAAGTTGTTAACCTCTTTGGGTTAATACCAAACAGTATGATTGCTGGTTCATATGGTAAAAGTATGTTCAGTTTTGTAAGAAACTTACTGCCTTCCAATGTGACTGTACCATTTTGCATTACCACCAGCAATGAATGGGAATTGCGTTGCTCTGCATCCTTGTTAGCATTTGGTGGTGTCAGCATTTGGATTTTAGCCATTCTAATAGGTGTGTAGGGGTATCTCATTGTTTTACTTTGCATTTCCCTGATAATGTATGATGTGGAGCATCTCCTCCTATGCTTATCTGACATCTGTGTATTGAATCATCTTTATGTGTCACATTTTCTGTTTTTCCAGGATCTCATTCAATATTTGAAAGCCCAATCTCTCCCATTCCATAAGACTAAGCTTAGGCTTTACTACTTCATTGGAACCTTTTCAGACTACCATAGAGGTCAGTGATTTT
>VMDR010014894.1:0-22976 GCA_007922815.1 Macrotus californicus | reverse complement strand
TCTAGATAGAAGGAATAAAAGTAAATTTAATTTTTTTGTATAGTTTGTTTTTACATATCTCCAAAATGCTATTAAGATGCTTCTCTGCATGTTTGATTTAGTTGAAAAGAATGTATGACCTCCTAAAATACAGCAGGCTCAGTGCTGAGATCAACCATCCTGGTGTAGATTTAGTCAGTTTTACTGCGTGAACACACATCTCTTTCCAAGCACTCAGAATTGTCAAGTCAACCTTTGTCCATCATTACTCCTTTTTCTCTTATGTTGAACATATTATTCACTTCTCCAACAACCAACAACAGCCATTATAATCAGGTCTATGGGAACTGATTGACCTGCCTCAGACATTGCCAGCTAATCTCACACAAAGTAGAGAGAAAGAAAAGAGAGAGAGCAAGCAACACAGCTGCAGCCATGACTGCAAGCCTGGAGAAACCCGGGTCTGTGTGGGTGAGTGAACCCCAGAGACCCATGGCTGTCATGCGCATATGTTCCTGATACAGCCTTTCCTAAAAGTCAGCTGGGCAACTGCTTGGCTAGCTGCCTGCTGAGCAGCCCAGCACCAAGGAATAAGCAAGAGTCACACACGGTAATTATGTTATTCACTCAGCTTTTATCAAATGCAGGTTCACTTAAAGTAGAATACCAACATATATTAATATCCTACTCACAGTCCAACAATGTAAGAGAATTATAACATGTACCACAATCAATGGGGGATAATGAACTCAAGTCCCAGAGTCTCAGTCTGTGGGTCCAGGAGACAGCATGGTGGGCAAGGGAGTTGTCAGCGTCTCTCAAGGAAGGATCTCCAGAGCCAGGTGGGCAGCAGGGCAGGTGAAGCCCTCAGTCCAGCAGGACAGAGCCCCCAGTGACCAATGCCAAGGGAGATCAGTGTAGCATGGAGTAGCACTCTGGTATGTGGAGCTCGGCTGCCTCAGCTGTGGTGTGGCGCCTGCCTCAGTTATACCTTGAAAGTGCTGCACTCCACCTTCTGGGTCTTTTGATAAATATCTTGGTATCCCTGATGCCAAGTGGGGAATTTTCCCAAAGCCTATCTATGGGTGGTCCTGCTCTGCAGACATGGCTGTTCTGACCACATTGGCAGATATCTTAGGTGTATATCCTTGTCAGATGTGTCTGCTCTGACTTAGGTAGTTTCCCTCTTGAAACACAGTGTCATGGCTGGCTGACAGCCATTCTGGTCGACATGAGTCGAACACTTTGTTTTATACTTTATGCTATCTTGACCAGACCAATGCCATTTTATTGGTCCTACTCTCCACAACGGTGCTGTGTGGACAAATGCAGAGACCTCAGGAAACAACTTCTGATTAGTGTTGACCTTGACTTGAGGTTCTTTTTGAGAACTTGCCATCTGAAAAATGGGGTATGTTATGACTTCTCTTCTGGGGATGTTGTGGAATTCAATGAGAGTAACTTAGGTGGAATACCTGGACACAGTGGGTAATAAATGAATGCTGCTAATGTTCATCCAGAGAATTTAAGGCATGTCTCCTGGCTGAGACACTTTGAACCTTTCAGCTAATACATTATAAATGATGAGGTGAAGTCACAGTGTTGATTTCCCAAACAGGACATATCGATCCCCTCTTGTAACATCTTCTTATGCAATAACTTCATTTCTTATGCCACATTATTGACACAGATTTTGCAAGATGAATATTGATGCTGCAGATCCTTCTCCATTCTTTAAAGTGTGACTAATCATTTTATTTTAATCTGATGCTTTCCAGGTATCAGTAAGTGTTGGGAAAATGTTAGCATTTTTCTTTGGAGACTGGGAAAACTAACCTGTGCCAAGCAATTTGCTTGAGGGTTATGAAGAAGCATGTAGCTGGAGCTGAAAGTTTTGTTGTCTTCTTTGCACATAAAAGAAAATGTCAACCCCTGTGATGGAATTGACAAAAGATTGGAGCTGGTTCTAGGCTGTAGAGGAAGAGATGTATTCTTAGGGAGGTGAAGCCAGAACCAGGGAGCAAACGTATGTCAGTTTTATATGGACCCAAGGAGGAAAGCAGAGATGGGGGATAGAGCAAAGACTGATGACAGAAATGTCTACAGAATACCTCCGTCCTGATGGGAGCATGGAAGAGAATCATAAATGAGGAGGACACGTCTCTACTCCGAGATGGCAGAGATGACTGACAAAGCCAGGCAGGGGGAGAAGGCACACACTCTGGGACTCTGTTCAGCATCCAGTGGTGGCACAGCCTCCCCACATGATGCAGACACCACACTTCTGCAGACCTTCTCACATGATCCTTGGGACAAGTTCTTTGTGCAGTATCTGAGAGACTTGCCTCCCCACCACCCAAAGAACCCATCAGGTAAAACCTGTCCTCAGCAACCTGAGCCTTTCTGTCTGTGCCCTTTTGCCCTTACTCTGAGATGCTTCCATCATGTCTTCCTCAGGATCACAGTATCAAAACCCCACTGACATTAAACCTGGATGCAGAAAAGAGATACTTGAGTACACCTGGATGTCCCTTTTTATCTACTCCTTGGTAAGGATGTCACAGGTTTCATCACCCAATTAGAGAGATCAGTAAATAATTTTGGAAAGCAGGAGATCAACAACTGAAAGGACATCCACTGAAGCCCAGTTCCAGGTTTTTATAAAAGCTCCCCTTTTCTAAACTATGCCTTCCACTTGTCAGTGGTCATTAAGAGTCTGGCTCCCTTTCAGTTGAGGACACCAAACCTTGTGTGAAAGGGCACATCAGACCACCATCACTCAGCTTCAGCTTAGCATGTAGTATCCTAGCACCACTTTAGCAAACTTGGAGCCAGTGCAGGAAGTTGTGCCCGTAAAAGGTAGACAGAGAAGTCCACAATCATGGTTTTCACCTTGGTAGTGTATCAAAATGACCTGGAGAAGAGTGAAAAATATATAGTTTTCTGACTCCACCCCAGACCTACTGAATCACAATCTTTTATGGCTGATGTTTAGCACATTTCTTTGTAAAAAGATCCCTGGATTACTGAATGCACAGTACAGTTTTAGGAACTCACCATGAGCAAAAGAATTTGAATAGACCTTGTCGCAGCTAGAAAATTACAAGCTTGTTGGTCTCAAATTCAACTTGAGTCACACCGTTTTCAGGGTTGAAAGGTGGAGGAAGGCCAGTCGAAAGTGATGACATTAGAAAGGGTCATGAGCTTCTCACGGTGTCTTACCTGAAGGCCCCACTCCTTCTTCCATGGGCCTGGGCAAGAGGGGAACACCACAGATTCTGAATCTCATATTTGATTTCAAATCTGCAAAGTGCTTGAATAAAAAGAAGACTGCTAGAAAGAAAAAAAAAAATCAAACAAAACCACCTAAATATCCAACTGTGGGGAGGGGTTAATTAAGTTTGGTATTTCTATACAATGGAAAAAATTTTGAGCGATCTTAAATAATTTATAAACTTAAAAAGTGGCATAATATATAGAAGATAAAAAATTAACATTACACATAGCATGACTAATATCTGCTCAAAATTACATACAAATACAGATTACAATCAAATGTTAACAAAACATTATAAAATGTTCACTGTCGTTATTTCCGAGTAAGGAGATTATGGGTGGTTGTGGTTCTTTTCTTTCCATTATTGTCTGACTTGCTTGCAAGGAACATGCATCATTTGTTGACTTTTAAAAAATGAATGAAAGTATCACAATGACACAATGAGCTCATGCTCTCAGCATCTCTCACCTCAGCTGTCATAATGCATAGCTGTTCCTCAAATCTTTCCACTTTTGACCTCACGACTTTTCAGTATAACTTTGAAAATATCTTAAAATGCAGGTCAAGTGGTACCCATCCTCTCCAACTTCAGTGGCTTCCCATTAGCTATTTAATGAGGTCCGGCTTGTTCATAGGCCGTTCTAGCTTGCTCGTGATCTTTATTCAAGTCTGTTTCCCACTTTAACTAACTGTTGGATCCATCTCTCTGCACCCTAGTGTTCTAATCCCGTTGGAACACAGAATATTTATAATGCTGGATGCCTTTCCTAATTTCTTGGTTTTTTTTTTTTTTTACTTTTCAATTATATTCACTCTTCAATGACTGCTCAGAAATTACTGCTTTTGTCAGGCCTTCCAACCACACCCCTGGAATCAACGTCCCCTTCCACTTCACCTACACTGCACACTGGTTGAACTCCCATGTACCCCCTACTTTTAATCTCTCTTGTTCATCATTTACAGGTTCGCTTCCACTGGAGAATGAAGGCTCCTGGAGCAAAGTCACCCTTCTAAGTTCCAGCTCAGTGTACAGATGGCACTCACTCAGTAAAAACATATTATTGTGACATAGGAGCCTGAAATGTTAATAATACAAATAACAACACACTTTTTAAAATCTACAGGTCCAGAGAGATTGTATCACTCCTCCATTTCTGGTGATTAGGTAAAATCGTTTGGCCCTTCTGAAAGACGGTGTGGCAGGTTCATGTGAAACAAAACACGCAACTATGTTATGATCCAGCAATTGCAGCCCTGGGCATGGAACCCAAAGAAATGAAACCTTAAATTCACACAAAAACTATATATTAACCATGCTTTCTAGTGTCTGTATCTACTGTTTTGACTTCTGGGGCCTTGCTGGACTAGTGATGGACTGCCCCTCCCATGGTTGGCTAAGGGTTTGTATGTAGATTGCTAGAGATAGCAAAGCACCCTCCCAGGAGCCTGCCTTTCATATGCCAATGAATCGATCTAAAACCCAAATCCCCCACCTGCTGGCCTGCTTGAAGGCTGCTCTGACACTTCTGCGGCACTACTAACTGCCCTAATTACCCCAAGGCCAGGCATCAGGTGGCCTCTGCACCCTGGAGCCCCCTGAAGTTTTTCAAAGGCGTCAGTCCTAACTGGTTTGCCTGCTTCAGCTACGTTGCCCATCCCTTCCCTTGAAACTACGATAAAGGCCTCCCTTCCGTTTCTCTGCTCTCGCCTTGGCCTGAAACTGCCTTTGGTGTTCTCTGAGGGGACCCGCGTGGCCCTCACAGTGCCTCACTTCCTCCTGGGGACTGTAAGTGACAAACTCTCTTCAATGGCAATGCCTCCGGGCCTGTTAGCCTCTTCATATCTGAATTAAACAAAATCCTGGGCACATTTTAAAGCAGATTTGTACACAAATGTTCATTACAGCTTTATTCATAATAACCCCAAATGGGAAATGACCAAGTGACTGGTTAACCAAACTGGACTGTATCCATACCCTAGAATATTAGTCATTGATAAAAGGAACAAACTATTGATATATGTTAGTTACTTATATAACATTCTTGAAACAACAAAATTATAAAAAGAAAAGATTGTATTTCCCAGGCGTCAGGGCCTAGAAGGGAGGCAGGAAGGAGGTGAAATGGACATAAAAGGCAACATGAAGTATCTTCATGGTAAGGAAACCAGCCTGTATCTGAACTGTATCGATATCAAGATCCTAGTCGTGATATTGTTAATAGTGTGATATTGAGAAATGTTACCATTGAGGGAAAATGGCCAAAGGGTACACAATTATATGTGGATTTATAATTATTTCAAAATTAAAATTTTAATATAAAACTTGTATTTAATACAAAACTGTAGTATTGCGTTTAGGAGCTAAGGAAAGAGATGTGCTCAACCCTGTCAAGAAATAGCTCATTAATGTTACCCATTACTATCTCAATCACCTACTCACAGTCACAGGTAGATTTTGCTCCTCCCTATAACACACATTTCTAGACCAAATGATAGGTGTGCAATTAAAACACACACACACACACACACACACACACACACACAAATACTGTTTATCATCAATCACCATAAGACAGGAGGATGAAATTGTCCACAAATTATTTCACAGCATCTGATGTTGAGGAAAACATAAGAACAATAATATAAAAGTGACTAAAAGTATCAAAGGAATTATTTATTATATATTTACCATAGGAAAAATCATTGATAATGAGATAAATATATCCAACCAAAGATTTTAATTGCAAAGGGATATAATCGCCATAACTGTATAATCAAGAGAACAAGTAAGATGATGCAAATGCAGTTACAAATAACGATCCAGGGCAAAACTACTGACAAGGATATTGTGCTTAGGCCTCCAATATACCATCAAAGTCATGCTCATGGCAAATTGTGTGCTTGTAGGCATCAAACAAAATGAATCCAAATAAACGTCAGATGATTAAAAATAAGGAAGAGTGACAAGAGATAGTTGCAGGACATAGAGATAAGGCCACCAAACAATCCTACAAAACAGGGACCTGAAGTGTGTGGAGGGCAACAAGGATGGGATGTTGACAAGGACTTGGTTTCTGAAATAGGAAGGATGAGGGCCTTGTGGGCCAGTTAATGAGATATAGAGAAAGTCCATGAAGATCAGTAGACAACATTGAATGAAATGTATGGTCAAATGGACAATAAATGACCTTCCTCTTTACTGCCTCTTAATGAGGCAGAAATGGGGAAGTGGGTAGAAGGAGAATACTAGAAAGTAAGTTCGGTAACAGATGTTCCAGTTGTTGCTACTCCTCCTCTGCGTGAGGGATTTCTCTGTTAATTGAGTACTCAGCCTCCGATGTACACCACTGTAAGAAGTTTCTGTCCCCTTCCTGGTAATACCTATAGAGAAATATGCCTGCATTGAACATGAGAAAAGGGAAATTTGTGACCATCTGGGGCAGAAAACAGATGCTTTGTTAGAAGTTCAGCTGGTTCCCTTGGTTGATGAGACTACAGAGGTGTGTAATGATGACTAAGGAAGCCCTTCTACATTCTTTTGAGCCAATCTTAGATTCATTCAAAGATAAGAGCAAAAGGTCTCAAGAGTTATTTTACAGTGGGTGTTGGTCACAATAAGGGAGACTTTACCCACTTGGGGAGATTTTCTGAAGAAACTTAAACTCCCACGGCATATTAGCCTGTGGAGAGCTGTTATCACAAAGCACCGCAAGCTGGTGTCTGACACAACAGGAACATTGTCTTGTGGTGTGGGAGCTGGAAGTCCAAAATGAAGGAATTGGGGGTTAGAACTTTAGTGTATGAATTTGGGGGGTATACCACATGGGAAACCATAAACAAGGCATTGACAATTATTTAGGCACTTTCTGTCCTACATTGGGTTTACCATATTGATGAAGATGATCTATTAGAAAATGATAAATGATCCAAAGATTAGGGAGGGGAGGGACTCAAACTATTTTAACTCTGTTGGAGACAGGCATCCAAATTACTGTCCTACTAGATCCCTGGAAGTCAAAACCATCCAGATTCAGCTAATGGGGTTAGAGCAGGGTTCACAGCAAGAAAAAGCAGCTAAAGTAGCTTTGTGAGTGGGGCCTTTTAAACATTTTAATACACCATTGTTTTTTTGCTTCTACTTCTGAATGCAGAGGAATTAATGTTATGTGTTTTATTACACCATGTCAGAAGGGGTCCCCTACTTCAGAAGAGTGGCATGTAGAGAAGTGTCAGCATGACATGCATTGCTTTCTAACCCACCATTCATGGCAAGGCACTCCTCCAGCAGTACATAAACTCTCCCGCCTTTTGCCACCAGTGTGTGAGCCAGGATTTAGCACAAGTGATCCTACACAAAGCTTTCATTCAGAGAATGTCACATTAGTTAGAGAATCAAAGTCTCAGTCACAAAAGCCCCGACCCCACCAACAGGTGGGGAGAGAGAGGCAAAGAAGGGGAGGAGGGCTAATAGTAACAAAACAGTATTTGGGGGCATGTTCAATTTCTCTGGGAATCAAGGGAAAAGTGTTCTTTCTTCAAACCTCCACCATCAAAAAAAAAAAAAGTCTAGCCCCTATTGCACTCGTTGGGTATTGGAGACAGTACATGCCCCATTTGGGCATTCTCTTTGGTCTTTCATGTCAGCTAGCCTGCAAGTCATTATTTTCTAAAGGGCTCAGTGCAAGAAGCTATATGGGAAGCTGCCCAATGAGCTGTGGTACACTTTTCACTTTGGGGGCCCCACAGCCCTACAGCCCCTTGAGCAAAATATCTCTGTGACTATAGACTTCACCAGTTGCACAGCAGCCCATGCCTGTAGGTTTCCCCCTGACATGGCCACCATAGACTCCTTTTGTAAAGCAGCTATTGGCCTGCTTCTGGGCTTTTCTGGACAGCTGGCATCTGAACATCTGACACATGGAGGCTATATGACTCCAGCCCAATAGCTCCATTTTGTGTGGTGGCGGGAGAGGGGGCAGTGAACTCAGACTCAATAACAAACAAGGTGGGAAGGACCCAACAAACTTCCTGGCCAAATGGAAATGGTACCAGTGATGTTGTGAATTTATATGAAAAAGTGGCAGCTATCTCTTTGGGAGAAGAATTTTTTCTAAAATCTTCAGCCTGTTATTCACTGATGGTTCAGCTAAGCTAAAAGTGAATGGCACCCACTTGGCCTATTCTGACTCTTCAGCCTCAGTACTAGCTACGAAGAGCTAAAAATAGAAGTGAGCAGAAGGGCTCGTGGGCAGAACCCAACGTCGTTCTCAGAATTCTAGACAATTGTCTCCTTGAAGAATGTGGTTATATTCTTACTGACTCTTGTTTTGTTGCCAGTAACCTAGCTATTTCATTTGCCACTTAGAAAACTAAGACTGGCGGGTTAAATATACCATTTTGGGGGTGCTGAGAACTGTGGAAATGAATCACAGCTGCTGATCAAGTATGTGGGTCACTCAAGTAGATGCCCAGAGTAAACATCTGCTCTCTGTTGAGACTGACTGAAATCAAGCTGCTGGTGCAGCCTGTCCCTCTCCAACTGCTACAGCCTGACTTTTGTCAGGCTGGGCGTGAAAAGACAGCCCTCACCACAGACCGTGTCCACATGGAACTACTCTGCGTTTCTGATGCAGAGGCTGCCACTGCCTTCCTGACTGGGACTCCTTCCAAAGTTCACCCATTTGCCTGGGGGTGAGGGAATCCACATTACATGAATATTGTCCTTGCCTGCTCCTGGTAGGTTGACCGGCTGAGACATTGGACTATGTTTCAAGGCTATCAGCGGTGCTGTGCTATTGTTGACACTTTGGTTCAATCTGTAGCTTGCTTTTTACACTCATCACATTTTTTGATGAGCAGAAGCATTTACATTGATGAAGTTCAATTTATTAATGTTTCATGATTAGAACTTTTTGTATATTGTTTATTAAACAGTTTTTGACCACAAAATATCAATTTTGTTCTCAACGTTATTAATGTGGTTCAACCATATTAATATACATGCCCCATATATTAATTTATTTAATTTTCACAATAAACAAGTAGGATAGATACCTGCATTTTATAGATGATGAAAATAAGGAAAAAGAGATGAAGAAACTTCCCCATAAGGTCATACAATTAATTAGTGACACAGTGGGATTCAAACACAGGCAGTCTAGCTCTGAAGTCTGTGCTTAATCACCATGTTTATTACACATTCTCTCTAGCACCGAGGCATAAATCCATATATCTCTCCCTCCAGTCTATGTGCTCTTTGAAGGGAAAACTGCTTACTTGTCGTTGTAACACTTGTACCCAGCACGGTGTCTTGCACATGGTAGATGTCAATAATATGGAGGAATGAAGAGATAATCCAATGGGCAAGTCTCCACCAAGGCCACCACCAGAGACTGCTGGCTGGACATTGCAGGGTCAGCGGCCATGTTCTTTCAGTCTTGATTCATTTGCATAGTGCAGCTGCTGACCTTTGAATATACATCAAATTTTTTACAACTCTCCCCCTTTCAGATCCTCTCTTTTTAAAGAATGAATATCATAATATACATACCCATGAGTAATATGTCACCTGCACATGGAGTTCTCTGACCTCTATGGTTGCAAAATACCCTATTGCAGACAATTCTAGGTATTGAAAAAATATTATCTCAAGGACAAAACGTGGTCCATAGGAAGAATTACAAAATTAGATATTATTTTCCCAGTTCCACTGAACAACCATTTCTACACCTCAAAAATCTGCATATCTACTATTATATCCTCATATAACTACTGCTACCACATAAGGCTGTATATGTATATACATAGTCTTACGTATTTTATTTACATAATACTGTTATGTGTATAATAGAATGCAATCCATACACAAAGGAATTATTCATTGGGATATTTGAAATGCTATTATTATTATTATCAAGTTCATCAAATGATTTGTAAGAATCTTACCATCTCCCTTTATAATTTAACAACACCATTATTTAGGAAAAAATGGTCTTATTCACTCTTGGTATTGGTGCACACTCCATTAGCATACTGGTTTAGGTGAGAGACTTTATGTGAGTTTCTGTAGGTCAGTGACAATGCAGATGAGCTACGTTATATTTTTTGTTAGTAAGCATTTATAAAAACAGAAACATCCTTTACATATAGTCAAGGTATAATATGCTTTCCTATATTTAAAATCTCTGAATGTATCATTTCTAATTTGTGTCTTATAGTTGAGTGACCGTTGTGATTTACCAATTCTAACTCATATCAGCCTTGGTGCAAAGAATATTTTGCAGAAATTTTAGCTTTACTATGGAACTTAAATATCAGTATGGGTGGGGTGTGCTGAAGCCAGATCTGATTGTTTTGCAATCATGTAACTTCATTTGTCCTTAGTAGTGCTTGTAAAAGTATTTTATAACTATTTGATCAGATATGAAATAAAGCCCTATTCTAACTTTTCAATTTGTATTCAACTTTGAGAAAACAATTCCTTAACCACATAGGTAGCATGTAGGTACATATGTATTTCTTACAACTAAGTAACTAGAAAACATCTAGGAAATGTTTTTTGAAATCCTAAATCATTCTTTTTTCATTACATTTGAGCCCTTCACAGAAAAGGTACCTCGAAAATTCCAGATGCTGCTATTATTATTATAGTCATTTAAATTATTACAGTAGTAATACATCATACTAATTGCTCTCAATAGAGATAATAAATAATTACAATAATAATAATAATTGATTGCACTTCATAGAGTGAGTTGCATTATGCAATGTTTCTGGATGAGTATTGTTAGTAACATGATTAATTTTTCCTGGAATGTAATACAAAACATATTTTTGACTAGGGCATCAGAATGTCCTGCAACCAAAAATTTGATATGTACAATAAACCTGCAGCCAAATTTAGGGTGATATGAACATTTCTGATAAGAAATGTACTTTTACTGTGCTACATACCACACTTTCACCCAGAAGTCAGAATGATAATGATAATGAAAATGACCAGGAATATAAGCTACAGAGAGACATATGGAATTCCAGGGTTTCCAGGTAAAGAATCTGTGAGATTCTCCAAACAAAGTCTCGACTGTGGGGGTTCAGATTATGAGCCTGCACCCAGATCCACTGAGTTTGAAACTCTAGGACTGGAGATTTATTTTTAAATACTCTTATTAGACTCCAGCCCTAGAGATTCTTACCCAATGGATCTGGATGCAGGCTTATAATCTGTATTTTTGATAGGTGTCTCAGAAGACCCTGCTGAAGGATTTCCCATATCACACGTTGAAAATGTGATGTGGAAAGCCTGAAGTATCCGACAGGTGGCCAAGATGGAGACTCTGACATGCAGAGCAAGCCTGAAGCCTGGTTATCACAGTCAGATCACAACATCAAGGCCTGGCTGGAAGTCATAGCCCTGAGTTTGGGTTAAAACTCTATCCTTGTTCATGCCCAAGATCAAACTGGTCTTAGGAAGTGGGAAAGGGCTGAAGCTACAGGCAGGAGAGTAAGTGGGAAAAGCCCACGAGGCTGGGAGACAGGCAGGCAGCCCTTGTGCTCAGTGTTCCCCTCACTTGTACCTCCTGATCTCTGCAGCCATGCAGAGAATGGCTGTCCCTTTTCAAATTTTCCCAGACTTTGGGTGTGGAGAGAAGCCATTCTCTTCCTTCTCAAATTTTCTGGATAGGCCCTGACTCTAGGAAGATAATCTAAAAACATTTCAAGTGGGAACAAAAGAATGAGGAGGGCAGACCAACCTGGGGCTGGGATTGTGGGGATACACTGATGAGTAACTCTGACTGGTCACTGAAGTGGACTTCTGCTCTACCAATGGCACATCTACGAGTAAAATGACTTCCTGGCCTTCACTTAAAGAATTGATGTTCAGGTGAGCTGACTGACAAGATCTAAAAGTATCAAAATCACTCCGCCAAAGATTCTCAGTCAGTAGGTCTCAGGTAGAGTTTAAGAATCTGTGATTTTAAATAGTGTCCCAGTTACTCCTCATCTGCGGCTAGGACTGAGCACCACCACACTAAAACATCAGAAAGTTCATCTACGCCTGAACATAGTCTTTGGTTTATCAAGAGTTCATAGACTCAATGTTCTAATAATTAATCTATGCTTATTAATTACTACAACCATGAGTTTCTGAAATGTTGTTGAGTGTTTTCATGCCTCTAATCATAATTCAAGTTAAGATGTTTTCACTAGAGCCCATCACCTGTCAATAAATTAATCTTTTGTAGCTGTGCTTCTACTTCTATAGAAAACAAATGGAGGGTGGCTAACATTTTATTATCACACAACAGTTTTCTGAAAGGGAAAGGGCAAAGCCCACTGAAGAATACAAGATCAAAGGAGAGGACCCCTGGTATGACCAAGGCCCAGTGAAAGGGTAATCTTCAGCAAAATGCCAAATTGCCAGGTGTAGATTTCATCTAATACTGTATATTCTCTTTGGGATAATGAAACATTCATTAGAAGGAGGAAAATGAGCAGGGGGCAGACATGGTGTGATTATAATAGGCTGTGACCCTTATATGAGGAGACAGTGGCAAGGTTGACACCAGTAATGACCACCAGGCCTATTTAGAACTTTTTTCTCAGTTAAGAGTTGTTCAAGCAGAGGGAGACAGAGGCAGCCAGGAAACTGAGTTTTGTTTTTCTGTCTAAAAGGTAGAAATGCTAACTGAGCTAATTATGAAAGCAGAAGACAGAAAAAAATATTTCGATTTCAAAAGATAGATGTTAAAAATCTTACTTAGCTAAGATTTAAAGCAAAGTAGCATCAAACCATTTAAATTGTGTTCTTTAGCTCATACCAGAAAGACCAATGATTCTTAGAAAAATTATGTAACAGTTGAGAGAAATTGTCATAGAAGGCTATTGTATAGGGCACAGAATCTCCCCTGGGAACTGTCTCATTTTCTTTCTGGAAACTACTAATTATCCTCTGTAAGAAAATAACATAAATGGAGCCAATTTAAGATGGAGTCACAGCTGTCATTCTAGAGCACTGCCTTGCACATATTATGCCTCGAATCTCTTGATGTTAAAACGGGGCAAAGTAACCTTTGGACGGGTCCTCAAGTGACACTGTGTTCCAGAGAACAGTTTACAAAAATAACAGGAAACAGATATTATAGCCACTGGAGAGATGGCTACAGGACTGAAAATTTAAAAACATTATTAAGAATTAACATCACTATGCTATATTATCTGCATCAATAGAAATCCCTTCCCTCATTGACGTCATTGTTCCCCTTCCCTTTCTCATGAGTACCCCTTGCCTTTATCTCCTAATTAAACACTCTTTGGGCTTCTGCCTGAATTAGTGCTTCCTGAATAACTATAATATATATATATACTTAAATCTCAAATGAATGCTTCTTACCTTTAACCTACTAAGTCCATCTATATCCATATGGTTATACAGGACTTTCCATGGTTGTATTTGATTGGACCCGGGGTGGGCATTTGACCCAAGCTCAGCAAATCACTCTTCTCTGAGAATCTGACATCGGTCCAAGAGATTCTTGCTTATTTTAGAAGTGATGAATTTCTGGGAAATGAATACAGAAACCACTTCCTGTCATGACAGCTTAGAAATATCAAGTCTGCAACATGAGAGAAGAAAGAAGTAGATGAGAAAAGAGAAGCAGAGACAAGAGGAAAAGTGTTGGTGGCAATTTACAACACTATACTTATTCTTCGGGCTTGGACGTTCTCTGTTCTATTTCATGCTAGTCTAAATAAGGCTTTCATTAATGCAATCAAAAGACTTCTAAATAATGTAAAGGGAGAATGCCATAGGATTGGCTGGCTAGAAGGGGCCAAAGTCAAATACCCAGAATGGAAGAGAAATTGGAAATTACTATTTTTTCACTCTAAGAAGAAACAGACTGGGTAGGGGTAAAATCAGCCTATGAGTAAAGTTGTTACTAGAAAGCAAAATGGAATAATCAAGCTCAAGCCAGGATCCTAGATGGGAGGATTTGTGTGGCCAATTACTGAGAAGTCTGCTTACCAGTGGATTGGCTAGGTTGGAAAGGGTCAAGATAGAGATGGCTGATTAAGTAAAGCAAGGTTTAGTTCCCACATCTGAATATCATCCTCAGACTTCTGGTGGAAACAGAGGAACAAGTGCTATGTTCACCTCTTAGAAGATCTTGATTCCAGTAAAATAGAAAGTAGAGATTCCCTTATGGGACTTAGGTGCTAATCTTCACTGTGGCTGATATCTTTTGGTTTATTTATCTCTTTTAGATACTGTAAGGTTTTTCTATATACAAGTGAAGAATATTTGCTTGTGGTGTATGTATTAATCCCTTAATGCTCTCCATTATCTAAGATTGGGTTAAGTCTATCATTGAGTATGGTGATACTAAAATTACAAGAATAATGAAACTACAGGAGTTATTAACAGCCTCCCAGGGATGGACCTTGAAATTCAAGCTAGTCATTGATGACATGCCTCTGAAGGCATATGTCACACATTGTCCCGTTTAACTATTGCCACATAAATATATCTGGCACTAAGCATACCAAAATGTCTATTATGGTAAAATTTAATATGGACATAAATTTAATCTTTGCTCCTATAGATTATTTTAATCACTATGCTGATATACTCAGAATACCTAAAGAGATCAGTTGCACTGACAAATTATTTTAGATTAATAAACTATTTAAACTTAGATAAGTGGATTTTAGTCTGTTGATAGACATGCACACCTCTTAAAGGTTATGTGCAGTAGGATCTGCATAATAAAGTTATTGAACCAGGCCATTCCAAAGTGTCTAATACTGTGTACTTGACCTCTCAGCTTACTGAGAAAACATCCTAAGATGATGTGACATGTTGTGTAAAGTCGTAGTAGGATGAAAGAGGACTGAATTTGGAGACAGATGAGTAGGGATAAAAAGTCTGGTTTTTTAGTCTTAATGAACTCAAGTGACTCAGCTTCTCTGAACTTAATTTAAAAAAAAATAAAATCATATTAATATTACCTTTCCTGTGACCTTAAAAGGGTGACAGCTAGGAATCTAAATAACACAGGAGAAAGCTATTTGTAAAAAAGAGAAACAAATACAAATAAAAGAAAGAGAAGAAGACCTGCCGTACCCCCACTCCCAAAAGGTCTCTAAATTTCAAAACAGAAACTGTTGAAAAGTGAGAGTAGAAATTAAAAAGGAATACGTATATGCTTTAAAGGTAGTCAGAAGGGGAAGAAGCTTTTGTAATGTGATTTCAGATGGGCCAAAATGGCTCCTCTGACTGAAACCAAAACAGGAAAAACAGGCCGTGGCTTCTTATTTCTAACGCCCTAAGTCCCCAAGATGAAATCTATACCCACTTGTTAAAAAGTATCACTAATGAAAGAATGACTTTTGTTAGTCATTTATACCGTAGTTTAAACAAGTGAACACATATTGAGTACCTACTGTGTGCATGAACATACACAACAGAGCTACAAAGAAGAAGCAAATACAGTTTTTCCTTTCAAGGAGCTCACAGTCAGATAGGAGAATCAAGTTCATGTGTGAAAATTTGCAGTATGTAGTGCGATCAACTCCATAATGAAAGTGCAAACGTCAGTGAGAACAAGCAGAGGGGCGGTGATTTGGATAAGGCTTTTCTAAAAACAGGCTTTCTGGTCAAAGGTAAAGAATTGGCTGAAGAATTGGCACGAGGAGATTAAATACCTCAGAAAGGAATCCATGAAATGTAACATAATCACAGAAAGGGAAAACAAAGATTTTGAAGCGAAAAAAATATATCGCTTTGCCAATAGTAATAAGACTGGTAATTTGAGCATAAATTCTGAATATTTGAGTTATAACCCTTTCAAGAACTTTTTTTTTTTTTTTTTAGATTCTGTTGTTACCTAATCAGTTGCAAAAGAAAATAATGGCAAAGGAAGTTTCCAAAAGGAGAGTGGGGAAATTGTAAGTGACTCTATTTCTGAAAGCTGGAAATTTTAGCTGGAATGAAAAAAGCCAACAGAAAATGAACATCCAGCTAGCCAGGAAGGGACCGCAGTCTAATATTATTCTAATTTCTGTGCAATAGAGGGCCTCTATGTTCTTAAAATGGTGTCACAAGCCCAGATCTCCTTTTGTTTGAAATTCTTCCAAGCATATTATTTTCCTGTCTGATCAGGGAAATAATAGCCACAGAAATAATATGCTAATAAATACCTTTGTTTTATTTTTATTGGTTACCTTGGAAGAATAACTCTCACTTTTACTCCAGAATTACTTGTGGTTAATTTTCAAATCAGGTAGAATAACTGACATATTTTCATTTGACAACTAGTCATATGTAATCCTCTTGCTATTGCAAACTAGCCGAGAACTCATGGAACTTCTTAGTGGCCCAAATGCAAGTGTCCTGATTTCTATTCTTTTTTAATAATTTCTTTGCTGAGTTGGCAGATTCTTATACCTCCTTGTCTTTCAATTTCATATATATATGAAATTGAAATCTATGTTATATATATTATATTTATATGTAAAAGAGAAAGGCCCTAGAGGATTTTCCTTGCTCTCTACTGCTTCAAGAAAATAGAATTTTAAAATAGCTATAGTTTGCCCAATGGAGGGAGAGAGATGAGTAATTTATGAACAGTTATAGCTCTTCTAAATATTCTAGCAGTATACTCATTATTTGCATTCAACTTAAAAAAAATTGCAGAGCAAATAGAACTTACATCCATCAGAGGTAAAACATTTCATTATATTTTATTATCCCCAAATCAATTCCTAAAGCAATGTGTGAATTAAAATGTTTTATCCAACATTTTTAAGAAACCAATTTAAAATTACACAGCTTATAACAAATTGCCAGAAATATTGTAAGCAGCCATTAATTTACTCCAAACCAATTAAACTCTACACTAATACATGCAGTAATATACATGCACTTGTTCCTAATTTCCTTTTGTAATTAAGTCGGGTACAAGGCATTGCCTCACTTGACAATGAATTTTAATCCTCTTATTTGATCTTTCCCTTGTCTGCTCTGGCCCCTACTACCAAGTGGCAAAAGTCACTTTGTCCAGTATGATTCTTCTTTTTTCACTTAAAAGAGCAATTTCTTTTAAATATTCATATGCCATGAGTTACTGGATGTCCTGAAATTGCCTGATATTTGGGAGACATTCCATCTTTAAATCCATGGGGAGAAGCTTTCAGAAGGTTAATAGAAAGTACATAATAAATGTTCCATAGCTTAACATCAACAGTATGAGGGAAACTAATGCATATTGTACAAGTTCATAGTCAAGATCAGTTACATATTAGTCACAGTTCTCAAGAAAAACAAAACCAATAGATTGGATGATGCCCACCCACACTCTCACCAACACATCCAGAGAAAATGTTTAATCTGGGCACCCATGGCCAGTCAACTTGGCACATAAAATTCACCATCACAAGTCCACCCTTTATCACCTTGGCACCCATACATATCTTCTTAGACCACACTTAATCTCCAAATAAAGACAATAATGAGGTCATAATTCTGTTGAACATATCTGATACAACTATCCTGCATATAACCGACAATTCATTAATCCCATCCCCAGAAGAGGAAGTTCTTGAGTGATGTTTACTATTATATCCTGTAACTTAAATACTATGATGCAAAATTAGTAATACTTAAATGCTATAATATAAAGTCCTTGCATATTATGTTACATGATAACAGAATAAGAGAGGAAAGAAAATATATATGTATATATGAAGGTCTGTCCAGAAAAAGCCCAGCCATTGTTAATATAATGAGAACAATTTGTGTGATGACATCAATGTAACCTAGCAGCCAAGGAGAGTGGACTGGAATGCACATGCACGAACAATGATGACTTCATTGTATTAGTCAGTGGGGGCAGTAGACGCCATTGAGTGACCACGTATACTATGTGGCCATCATAGTCAAAATGACTGAGTGAGTAGAGCAATGAATCTGCATCAAATTTTGCATTAAGCTTGAATGTACCTCTGCAGAAACTATTCAGATGATTCAGAAGGCTTTAGGGTATGATGTAATGAGTGGAGCGCAAGCAAAAGTGTGGTACAAATGCTTCAAAGATGGTTGAGAATCTGTTGAAAGAGATACACATCCTGGAAGACCTGCAATAAGCAGACACCTGAGATTGTGAATATGTAATCTGCAATAAACAAAGATCGGAGAACTGTGTGAGGTCCCAAGGTGCCTACTTTGAAGGGGACTGAGGTGTCATTGTCCTACATACAATGTTTCTTGCATCTTGTATCTTCTTTAATAAATGTCTCTATTACATGAATGGATACTTTCTGGACACTCTTTGTATATACACAAACAAAAATATATTTGGCACAAATATATTTATATCAAAATGAGAAAATATTTATGAAAATTAGTCTCTGTTTCTATAACTAATCAAGTGGCCATAGCTCATATTTATATCTTCCTCCTTTCAATACCTACTCTGTATTTAATTTGTCTTCACCAAGAACCTCTACCAGTCACAGTTCTTTATAAAGTGAGGTGACTCAAACCTTTGTTCCAAAAGGGTCTGGGCCATTAGTAGATCTACCTGGACTGGGTTATTGTAGTTTTCCATTGACCTTAGTCATAAGGCATGGTAATACTAAGAGACACCCAAGGCATCTCCTGTATTCCAGACATACCCTTCCCTACTTCCACTGTGGAGAAGCAGTCCAATTCCCTTTGATGGTCAGAATTAGTCACCCCAGACAATACAGTGACTCTCTTCTTCACCTTTGAATTCTCTCTTTAAATTTCTTCCTCTACATTAAACCAAGACATGTCACTTTGCTTATTGATTCAGAAACATGAGAAGTCCTAAGTGGCCAGGTGGTAGTCTTAGATCTTTTGGATCATATCACCCAAGTGGTAGAGAAGCTTGCACAGCAGCCTGAACCTGCTGTAGAGCCTTCTCTTGTTCTGAAACCCACTCAAAACTAGTGGTTTTTCAGCTCACTTGGTACATGGGCTGGAGTACCACACCCAGATGGGGAATATATTACCTCCAAAATTCAGAGTCCCATTAGGCACTGTCCCTCTTTTGAGGTTGCAGGAGGGGTCAGATGCAACAACTTATCCTTCACCTAGAAGGGATATCTCTACATGCCCCACACCAATGAATCCCTAAAAATTTCACTGAGGTAAAAGGCCCATAAATTTTAGTCTGACTTATTTCCCACCCCTTGACATACAAATGTCTTACCAATAAGTCTTATGTAGTTACTACTTGCTGCTCACTAGGTTCAATCAGCACAATGCCATATGTAACGGACCAGAGTAGAAGGGAAATGCTAGCAGGAAGCAAGCTGCTTTTGGTAGACCTTATGAATACGGGTGGAGAAAAGGCATCTGCTAGGTCAATAGCTGCATACCAGGTACCTGGGAAGTGTTACTTTGATCAAGCAATGAAACCACATCTGGTACAGCAGCTGCAATTGGAATCACCATACAGTTAAACTTTCAATAATGCACTGTCATTCTCCAAAATCCATCTTTCTTATGCACAGGCCAAATGGGAGAGTTGAATGGAGATGTGGTGAGACTCACCACCCGTGCATCCTTCAAGTCCTTGATTGTAGCCCTAATTCCTGCTACATTCCTCCAGGAATGTGGTATTGCTTTTGATTTTCTATTTTGCTAGACAGGAGCAATTCAAATTGTTTCCACTTGGCCTTTGCCACCCACAATAGCCCTTATTTCATAGGCCAGGAACCAATGTAGGAATTCTGCCTGCTACTCAGTATGTTTATTTCAATTATGCATTCTGGAACTGGCTGGGAAAATAACCACAGGATGTGTTCAGGGACCCAGTGGATCCAATGTGAGATGGACCTGAGCTGAAATTCCATTGATTATCTGATCTCCAGAAACTCCTATGCTGACTGGTGGGATGCAGTGATGTTTTGGGCCTCATGGAACTAATACCAGTTTAAAGCCTGTGTCCAACAGTCCCTAAAAGGTCTAATTATTTCTTTTTCCTATATGCATTTACCCAGTAATAAGCCATAGATCCCTTTGGAGAAGGCTGGGAGAAAGATTAATAGTATAAATTTTGGGTAGTATACCAGGATCCTCCCTTAACGGGGCCCAGCTTCCCCATCATTCAGAGGGTTCTGGGTCTGTAAACTTACTCAAGCCTGGGAATTGATTAAGGGGCCATGACTCTGATTTTTGATACAGCTTGGACTTGTTCACTTGATCTAGAACTTTTCTGCTTATTTAGATCAAATAAGAATTTAGTATATTTCCTATCTCTTTCATACCTATTTTATTTCTAGGGATCATGATCAATTAGCCAATGCCATAGGTCTACTTGAGTCAGACTATTCTAATTGCTGCTTTGAGTCTCTAGTCTTTTACAATAACCATGCCCACCTTTCCTTTGGCAATTGGTACAGCCACTTGGCCACTGCCATGCTGGGATCCAATTACTCCCATTGCATTTAGGTTTCTCATTTTAGTGACTTCCTTTCCCACTATGAAGTCTGGCCTACAAGAAAAGAGATCATAGAACTTTTCAAGGGTGCTGGGATTCCTGTCACAAATTTATCTCTTACAGTATTGGTAAAGCTTATTTCTTCTGGACCCTTCAAGTATGACAAGTAGGTCTTAAATGACAAATCCACTTTAACATCCCTAAGGCTTAGAATCCCTTTCTTTACATTAAACCAAGACATTTCCAGTTCACTCACAGTAGGTCACTTTTTGATCTATGTTTTAGCCAACTAATCAAAGAAACTATTAGAAGCCTTTCTAATATCCTGAGCTACATACAACATTAAATGCAGAATTTTTGCTTAGTGAGCCCATGGTGATAAATTCAGCCTGATCTAACTTTATGTCCCTTCTACCATTATCCCATACCCTTAGTATCATTTACCACACATGTTCCCTAGATTTCTATGGCATAAATTAGAAAGCCCAAGTAGTTCTTTTGGAGTGTAAGGCTTCCTCTCATTGGTCTCACCTTACCTTTGAGACCTGAGTCTAGTTATAGGTCTATAAGCAAAGATGGGCGGTGGTGGTTGGTCCTGAGAAGAATCTACATTGTCTTAAGTGACAACTACCTCAATGGAGGCCATTACAGTTTTCTTAGGCAATGTAGAGTCAATCCCTTCAGATGAAAGTAGAAAAGCCAATACCACCATGGGTGGAGAGACCGATACCACTAAAGGTGGGAATGCTACTGTCTCTGGGGGTGGGAAGCACAATTCTGCTGGAGGTGGGGAGACATTTTCCACTGGTAAAGAATATTCACCAGAATTTAGTGACTCAATGTCCCTAGTTTTATTAGAGTCTTCACAAAAGTCCCCATCCCAATGTAAGATCCCATTCTTTCCTAAGAAATTTTCTCACTTGACCAGTAGACACTGTGAGAATTCAACTTGCATTTGAAATTCAGCAAGTGCCAGGATGAGGTTCTGCATTTGATTTGTGCAATTTCAGCCCTATAGCTAAAGGAGATAAGGGTCCATTGGGGCACATGTAGAAGCTCTTAGGTCATTTATGTAGTGCACTTGAGCTGGGAATTTCAATCCCTGAGTTTATCTTTTTCTTTTGCCACTTTGTTAGTAACATTAGGAGCAATCACCCAATGTCATTATTTTTGTTAATCTTCCAGAAATGATTGAAAGTATCTTATAAAGCATTAACTACCTCCTTGCTTCTTATGAATAATTGATTAGGAGTATCTAATGCAGATATTTTGCCTACCTTTATAAACAATTCACACTATAGATTATCACTGCTCTTTTTACTACTGAAAATAGAGTCATTAGCATCTTTAAACCTAATTAGATTAAAGAAACAATTCCATACTCTTGGTACCAAATTTATATTAGTCAGTGTTCAGAGACACAAAAGCCATGGGAGATTAGATAGATAGATAGATAGATAGGTAGGTAGGTAGGTAGGTAGATAGGTAGATAGATAGATAGATAGATAGATAGATAGATAGATAGATAGATAGACAGATAATGAGAAATTGGTTTATACAATTATGGAGGCTGAGAAGTTCTATGATTTGCTATTTGCAAGCTAGAGACCCAAGAAAGCTGATGGTGCAATTCAGTTCAACTCCCAAATGGGAATCTATGATATAAATCTCAGTTCAAGGGCCAGAGAAAATTTCCTGTCTCAAATATTGAGGAAGGAAAAAGGAATGAAAAGGGATAAATTCCTGTTTTCCACCTTTTGCTCTATTCAGGTGCTCAATGGATTGTATGTTGCCCACCCACATTGAGGATAGCAACCCACTTTTACTGATTCCCTAACCCAAATACTAATCTCATCTAGATACACCCTCACAGCTCACAGTCACACCCAGAAATAAGATTTAATCTGGGCACTCTGTGACATGTAAAATTAATTACCACAAATTAATATACCATTCTTAGCTTCATATTTTCAATTATATATAGAAATTGACCTCCAGTCCAGGATATTTAATATCTTTCTGGATTCCATTTGAATATTAAGATCACTGACCAATTACAGAAGAGTTATCACATTAACTTTTAGCCCTATATAGCCTACTAAAATATCTTATATTGGTCAAAAAGGAAAAATTTAAATTCCTATAAAATCCAATCAATTTGAGTAAAATTTCTCATTTTCAGAAAGTCTCAAGTATTTAGTAAAGAGGAACAGAAATAATGGTGCTGAGCTCCTATACATTCTACCATTCTA